>SEYY01007637.1:0-20000 GCA_009176605.1 Armadillidium nasatum
ATATATATATATATATATATATATATATATATATATATATATATATATATATATATATATATATTGTTATAGGCTGGATTGTAGCCTTAGCCTAAGTTCTTTTTTTTCTTCGATTGGAGAACCACCACTAGCAGGAGGATAGAAAGACAAGATTAAAAATAAATTATATTATTTACAACAGGATCCTAAGTGCCGGTATACACCACACGACACTTTAATTTACCCTACTTATAGCTCTAGAACCGTAGAATAGATACAATAACTGTAATTTATAACTGCTTAGATGACACCTCTCGAATGCCACACATGGAATCTTTCCAGATTATAGACTTAACACATCAAAACATCACCCCAAATCCACAATGAGGCAATGAGGCAGCACCACTGATAAGGCCGGTGTTATTGCACAGTCCGTTAACCTCAAGAAGGTGAGCTTGTAAACACGAGTAGATGTGCTATTGTAAGTAGGCGGCAGTCACTTTCCACAGGCTATTCTCGTTGGTTCCAAAGATCCACACAAACGGGAAACCGTCTCCAGATCGGCTCCCGTTCAACGGGACTAATTTCCAATTCGTAAATTTCCAACAAACGTTAAACAAAGTCACAGTTTTGTACTTGGACGAAATTGAAACGTATAGCACACTAAACACTCAAAAATGGCAAGAAAAAAGTTCTCAACCTAAATCTAAAAGATCATACCACGTAATTTAGTTGGTTCTTATATTTTACAATCATTAACCTACCACACGACTCCCCCTCAGAGATTGGAAGCCCAATCTCTAAAGAGAGAAAAAAAATCATTCTTTACAATACGACTTTCTTCTGGCTTCTGTTCTTTTTTCATATTCCAATACTTTTTCCTGGACGTTCGGCATTTCAGGCACCGGTCCACGTGATCTTGTTCCTGGTGGAGAGTAGGTTTTGTCATTCAACTGCTCCTTATCGGCTGGTTGCTTGTGCGCAGTACCTTTATCTATTTCCTCTGGATTCTCTCCAACTTCCTGTATTTCTTCATGAATAGATTTAGATAGGTTTTCTGGAGTGCTCAAAGCTTCGAAAAAGCTATATACGCCCTTCGAGTCCTCAGTCTGGCTTACATCTTCTATTCCTAATTCCACTGCCAGATCATCAACGGTATGGTTCAAATCTGCATCACTTGTCTCACTTATAACAACTCCAAACGTATAACTTGATTCTGGAAACTTCAATGATTCCTCAAACTTCTGTATTTCAAATACACTGTCAGAATCACTATCAGTGTCATTAACATAGATCCAGTCCAACTGTTCACTGGTTTCAATTGGTGACAACATTAATTCAGGGTCGGCTGTTTGGATTCCCACACTGACAGTTATTACCTTGTCTGTTTGAGTAATTGAATCCTTCTTCTTGGTTTCATTTTTAGTCATATCTTTCAACAACTTCCACGCCTCCTTCAACTTTGAACCCCTCTTCTTCTGATTTCCAACATTCGTTGAAATATGCATCAAACTTGGGACAAAACCTGTTGTTTCCGTTTCTGAGATGTCTTCTGCTGCTGTAACTACGAGTGGTTCTTCTTGGGTAGGTTCCTCCTCGTCCTGTTGGAAATATTGTGCTAGGTATGCGGGTGGGTCCGCCCAAACCTTCAAATGCGAATAGTGTGCTCTTGCCTTTTTGCCTTTACCTTCAATTTCATAAACCATTCCTTCAGAGATTACTTTCGAGACAACAAAAGGACCCTCGTACCTCACTCCTAACTTTTTCTCTAAGGTCCTATCCACAGTTATAATCTTTTTCTTCACTTTCACTCCCACTGCATATGGCAACCAGTTTGGATGACCCTCTCGCCATTTCTCCTGTTCTTCTCTGGGAATTGGGAGTACCACTCCTTTTTCATGCTGCTCTGTCATGAGCTTTTCTGATGGTGACATACCTAGTTCTGCATGCTTTGTATTATTGTAAATTAATACCGCTCTTGGCAAACACGAATCCCAATCTAGTTCTTTGACCATGACATTTTTCAGGAACTCTGCAAATGTTCGGTTTGCTCTTTCCACAGCCCCGTTACTCGCAGGTTTATAAGGACTGCTATATACATGGCCGATCCCATACCTTTTTAATAATTCCTCAAACTTGACACTTCTGAACTCAACTCCATTATCCGTCAAGATCTTACAAGGGGTACGTACAAAAGTTGATAGCATGTGATGTTCGAATACCTCCACCACACTTTTTGCTGACTTATCTTTCATTGGTTTCACTGCAGCCCACTTACTGCAATGATCGACTGCAACTAGGCACGCGACATTTCCATTTCGTGTTTTCGGCATAGACATTACATCTACAGCGACCAGCTCAAAAGGGTTCTTAACCTCAATTTTCCAAATTGGTGGATAAATCACCTGATGATCTATTTTCGTTAACTGGCACTTTGGACACGTCCTGCAAACCTCCTGAATGATTGAATGTATTTTCGGGTGCCACACGTACCTTAAAACTACGTCCAACAACTTGTCTCGACCTATATGGGCTAGGTTTTTATGAATTGTAACGCTCACGTGGACAAGCTGTTTGAATCCTACAACTGCACTGCAGTAATTAGTTCCAACTTTCTTTACCAAAATCGGACCATTCATTATAAAATCTTTACGGTATCTGTAGAACTCACCTAACAAAGGCTCCGTCTTTTCAATTTCTTGACGTTTCAATATTTTCTCCCTCAACATTCTGATGGACTTTGATCTGTCTTGCAATTTGATTATTTCTTCTGGTTCTATTAAGTTTCCTTGATTTCCATTACCATCTGTCAGTATGCTACACATTGTCACTGTTGTCAAAAATGTGTCACTCACATCATCCTGATCTCCACCGTGAGCGATGATTCCTTCTCCGAAATCCAAAATTGCTTCCGTCTCTACTAAGTAGTTCATACCTAACAAGAGGCAAGCCGGGATAAAACCATCTTGTACCACTACTAGTGGCAGTGTTAACTGACGATATCGTGTATTTATTCTAACTTCTACAGCCTTTGAACATTCTACAACTCCAGTACTCACACCATTAAGCGTTACGTTTATGGTCGACCAATGTCGTATTATCTGTCCAAAATATGTCAAATCCCTTACCACCGATTCCTGTATCAAGCTAATTACAGAACCGGTATCCAAGAATGCACATTTGGTCACCTCTCCAATCTGTACCTCCTTCCAAGCTACTCCTCTCAAAATATGGTTGCAACTCAGTCGAGAATTATGGCCTCTCTCTTTCATCAGCAGATTTATCTCCAATCCCTCAGATCGAGTTACCGATCAACAAATCTATACTCTTCATCGACAGAGGATTCTTCATGGGAATGTTCCAAGCTTGTGTTTCTTCTGTCCTCGGAAATTTCTTTATCTCTATCATCTTCATTGTACGGAATTTCGTCTACCATCACATTCTTACTAGTGTATTTAAAGGTACCATCATCTTTCACCGGATTGAAATGTCTTCCTCCTAGAACCTGTAAGTGGACATCTTTCAAATTTTCTTCTTCTCCTTTTGCCCTTGGTCCTATATAGGCTATCGAACAACATGATCCGTGGTGAAGCCAAATCTTCACTTTAAACTTATCACTAGCAGCCAACAGTACCTCTGGTATTGGCTCTTTTCCAGGTATTTTTAACGCTCTTAAGTATTTTAGCGACTTCTCCTTTTTCTCTATTCCATAGAACTTTCGTTCTGTTATGAGAATGTCTAACAAAACTTCTCGTAATTCCTTTGAACTCCGTGGTACTCCTCCTAAGTGAACTTTCTCCAACACATCTTTCAAACTTTGAAATAGGGAATCAGCTCCTCCTGGAACCAGCCTGATCAAACTCAGCCCTTTCGGAAGCGTATACGGGTCAAGTACTTCATTTTCATCATCAGCCTCCCTATGACACCTTGACCAAGTGTCTGCGAACACGTTCTCTTTTCCTGGGTAGTAACGAATCTCAAAAGAGTACTCACTCAGATCGTCCAAGACGCGGGCCAATTTACTATCTACCAACTTCATTGTGTCCAGGTATACTAGTGGTCGATGGTCGGTATGTAGAATGAAATTCTGTCCTAATAAAAACGGTCGAAAACTTTTAATACCCCATCTTATGGCAAGCAGCTCCCTCTCTATTGTTGATGCTCTTCTTTCACAAGCGTTGAAAGAGTGGGAGTTGTACGCGATTACTCTTCTCTCGCCACCCTGCTCCTGACAGAGGCCAGCTCCCATTCCAATCCCACTAGCGTCCACAAACAATTCTAATGGCTTTCCTTGTGGTGAAAAATCGGGGAAGGCTAGCTCTACTGACTCCTTCATTCGTCTCTTCAGCTCATCAAAAGCCCGACTACGCTCATTCGTCCACTCAATTTTGTCTCTTCTATTTCCGCCTGTCAAAATACTAAGAGGCGCAGCTACCTCTGAACAGTTCCTGATGAACTTTCTTTGAAAATTAATCATTCCAAGGTATCGTCGCAATTCTCCAACGTTCTTTGGCTTTTCTAATTTATCTATTTGGTCTACATATTCTGGCAGTTTTCTTATGCCAGTCCTACTAATAATATGCCCTAAAAATTGTACTTCCTTCTGGACCCACTTACATTTACTTAACTTGACTTTAACATTAGATTCACAAAATCTGTCTAGGACACGCTCAATAAGAGTTAGATGTTCACTAAATCCTTTCGAAATTAACAAGACGTCATCAACATAAATTACTACCTTATCTCTACTAAACCCTGTCAGTATTCGTTGCATTTCTCTTTGGAATGCTGCTGGTCCATTTTTTAGTCCAAAACTAAGCCTGTTAAATCTATACTGACCGCTGACTGTGGAAAACGCGGTGTAATTCTTTGCTATTCTCTTCTAGTTGCATTTGGTAATACCCTTTCACAAGATCCATACTGGTAAAGTAATATGCCCCATGGCAACCAAAAATTGTTTCTGTAATGTTGGCCATAGGAAATCGATCCGCCACTGTTACTTTATTTAACCGACGATAGTCGACGCAAAGCCTCAACGTGCCATCCTTCTTCCTAATCGGCACTACCGGAGAACTCCACTCTGAAGCACACGGCTCAACAATATCTCTCAAACAAAGCTCTTTTACTTGTTTCTCAATTTCATCATTTGTTTTTTGATCGAACCTTCTCGCTCTTTGGTAGATCGGTGTATAGTCGTGCAGTTGTATTTTGTAAGGGGTCATCGTTGTTCTACTCACGTCAGAATCACTTCTACTGAATGCCGCCCTACACTTCCACAATACTTCTACTACTTTTCTGCGCTGTTCCATTGTCAGTCCTTTCATGAACTCTATCTCATTTTTCAAACTGTCTTTAGACCACTCCTCCTCTGTATCTTGTTGCTTTGATAGCTCTTGTACTGTCGTGCTCACTGAGCAAACTGTGGATCCAAATTTCCTTAACTCTTCTTCGTCTACCATCAAGTGTGCAATACCAATTACTTCATTCTTACCCAGCTGTGTTTGACCAGCTGTCAACTTTTTTACTAAAACTTCTCCTTGACCGTCTCTCCATTTTACTAAACCTGGAAGTATCCTAAAACGATTATTATATCCTCTCTTTGTATTAATTTCCTGATTTTCTATTAACAGTTCCTCAGATCTTTGATTTTCCCATTCTTCGCCAGTTCTCGGTTTAATCTGCTTTGAGCTCCATCTTACCTTAACTGGAACCCATACATCTTCGACAATAGTAGTTCTTACCGCTACGTAAACTGGAACAGAGGTCACAATTCTCAAGCAATCTCCAGGTTCAGTTGGGAGATAGACTTGTTCCACAATACCAGTATCACCACGTCTCGTGAATGTTCTTTCAGTTACATTAAGTTTGATTTCATTTTTAACTAAGAAAGGCATTCCTAATATTACACCTTCCTTTAGGTACTCAAGCACAATAAAATTAAATTGACCATAGTCTATGTCGCCAATGCTAACCTTCAAGATAGCAGTTCTACGAGATTCTGTACATACGGACGGATCTCCAACGCCTCTTAACTTTACTTCTTTCTTTATCACATGTGGATTAGAAATATCTCTTAATTCCCTTTCACCGATTAGACAATATTGAGAGCCTGAGTCCATAATGGCCATTCTTTCCGTGCCATCAAGTCTTATCAAAAACTGCAGCAGCGGTGTTATTCTTATGCTCTCATCTCTAGTGTTATCTTTATTCGTAGTACTATATACACCAGTAGTAGTTTCGGTTGTCGCCTCATCAATACGATTTCTTATTCTAGGAGGTCGCTGAGGTAAAGGACCAGATGTATATTGATCCTGACACATAACAGACTCTTCCTCTTTGGGACTCCTCAATGGCCTTCTATAATCAACCGGGGTACTTTCTTGCATGTGCCTTACTGTTGCTGTTGGCTCCGACTCATTCCCGGTAATGGCGGAGCAGCCTCGTTTCCCGCAAGTGCTCTTTTCTTCTCTTCCAGGAATGCTTTCCATTCCACCCTCAACGAACATGATTCTCTGCTGTGCCCTGTCTCATCGCAAACGATACATTTTAGCTCTTCCATTCCAATTTCTCTCGGAGAGTTTCGAGTTTGTTCTTCATTATATTGTCTTTGTTGCCCACGCCTGCTTCTGCCTCCCATTCGTACTTCACAGTTAGCTACTTTATGCTCACTACTTCCGCAAACATAACACCATCCGTTAAATCTCCAACATTCTCTTTTGATATGCCCTCTTTTCTTGCAGTGAAGGCATGTTATAATCCGCTCTTCATTTGGTCTCATATTACGATTATAGATCATCCTTGGCTCTCTATTGGGGACATGCGGCGGCCTTCCATACCGTACTTGATCCGCATACGTAGGATGCTCACCTGTTTCGCCTTGCAGCGTGGCCCAAATCGGAATCGCGGTGGTATTGGGTTCTTCTTTCTCTTGCTCATCTAATTCGTCTTCTTCATGTGCCCAACTTACAATATCTTTCCACCGGATTCTAGCACTTTCCTTCTCACCTCCCATTCGAACTCTAAACCTTCTCGACATTTTTTTAGGTAAGCATTTTAGAAACTGGTTCTTTAAGACTTCAACGTCTCTCTGCTCTCGAGTTGTAGCTGCTTCGTAAGTTGTTTGCAGTCTGAGAGCAAATTCCGCAAACTTTTCACCCCTTTTCATCTCTATTCTCCAAAACTCTCTCTGTGAATCAAGAATCTCATTCTCCTTCTCCTCCTTACACCAAGTCTTCAGTCTTGTGATTATTGTCACATAACTCATCTTAGATCTATAAATACTGTAGTATGTCCTCAATGGTGGACCTTCCAAAAAATTTCGCAGATCTACAGCCCATCGATTCTTGTCTTTTCCTAATTGCTCTCTAGCGTACCTTTCATAATCCTCTATAAAAGCCTCAAAAGTTTGTACTTTCTCTATCCCATATTTTAAAGGCTTTACCGCTTTTACATTCGCTCTACTAAATGTCCTTAACACTTCCAGCAGTTCTCCTGCCAAAATAATTAGAACTCTGTTAACAGCCATGCCTGACTCCATTCCAGACTTTTCTAGTTCCACCAACCTCTTTAACCATAGCTTTCCACCCTTATCCAATTCACTTTCAACTTCTGAGCATACTTCAGGGCCAGAGCTCTCATCCACAGTATATTTTCTTGCTGCTCTCTTTCTCCCATTTCTTTTCTTCTTTCTTTGTTTCACCAAATTGTCTCCGCTGTCTACTTCGCTCTCACTCCCATGGGTGCTAGTTTCAGATTCCTCAGAAGTGACAGGTTGATACTTTGAACCATATCTCACCTTCGGCTTGTTCTTTGGTACTACCTTCTTGGATTCATGTTCTAGGATCCGGTCTTCTCTCCTTCTTTCATCACTCTGTCTCAAATTACTATACACTTGTTTCTTTTCTGCTTCCTGACATTTGCTTGAGCCTTGTTTCCTCATTTCCAACGCCTGAGCTAATCCTTTGACCATGGCAGCTGCTTGATCCAGATCCAACTCCTCCGTCTTCCCTGGTTAGAGCACTTTGAAACAAGTTCAAACACTCCATTGCGCTGGGTCCTCCTTTGGCTACGTCTTTCAACTCACTATCACTTCCCATCCTTTTTCAATCTTTGCTAAAATAACCTTGTAATATGAAAAAGTAATGTTTACACCCTCTCCTTCGTACAATAAACACCTCGGGAAAAAATGATCACTTGAAATAGTCAATTGTCAAAATAGGGAGAAAAATCAGAAAAAAATAGAGCCGAGCAACAAGAAATATCAATTAAAAAAAAATAATTTTACCAAAACCAACGAGAGAAAAATATATTCTCTCAATATCTTAATAGTTTAAATACTGGCACACTCTTACCAGACCAGATGTAGCTGTAGAAAACTGTACAATCGTCACTTCATTAATAGAAAAAAAATCAATATTTTCTACTTACAGAATATAAGCAGGATTGATACCAAACTATGTTGTAATTTCTCCACCAAAATCACTCCTCTGAATTGTTCCTGTAGTTACACCCGTCGACTCCCACCTCCAGAAGCGGCCAATCACTCCAATCTTGAAAAATCCCACGGAGCCACCACTTGTTATAGGCTGGATTGTAGCCTTAGTCCTATGTTCTTTCTTTTTCTTCGACTGGAGAACCACCACTAGCAGGAGGATAGAAAGACAACAGATTAAAAATAAATTATATTATTTACAACAGGATCCTAAGTGCCGGTATACACCACACGACACTTTAATTTATCCTACTTATAGCTCCAGAACCGTGGACTCAATAATAACTGTAATTTATAGCTGCGTGGATGACACCTCTCGAATGCCACACATGGAATCTTTCCAGATTATAGACTTAGCACATCAAAACATCACCCCAAATCCACAATGAGGCAATGAGGCAGCACCACTGATAAGGCCGGTGTTATTGCACAGTCCGTTAACCTCAAGAAGGTGAGCTGGTAAACACGAGTAGATGTGCTATTGTAAGTAGGCGGCAGTCACTTTCCACAGGCTATTTTCGTTGGTGTTCCAAAGATCCACACAAACGGGAAACCGTCTCCAGATCGGCTCCCGTTCAACGGGACTAATTTCCAATTTGTAAATTTCCAACAAACGTTAAACAAAGTCACAGTTTTTTATTTGGACGAAATTCAAACGTATAGCACATTAAACACTCCAAAATGGCAAGAAAAAAGTTCTCGACCTAAATCTAAAAGATCATACCACGTAATTTAGTTGGTTTCTTATATTTTACAATCATTAACCTACCACAATATATATATATATATATATATATATATATATATATATATATATATATATATATATATATATATATATATATATATATATATATATATATATATATATATATATATATATATATATATATATATATATATATATATATATATATATATATATATATATATATATATATATATATATATATATATATATATATATATATATATATATATATATAATTTTTGGAAAACCACTTTATTAAAAGATAAACTTTTTAAGTTAACAGATTAAAAAATTGTAGCTCACGTTACGGCTTATTAACCTCAAGCAACCCTCAGAACTGACTGGACAATATCAAGAGTTGTTGAAAGAAGAAAAGCAAAAATAAACAACAATAATAATATATATATATATATATATATATATATATATATATATATATATATATATATATATATATATATATATATATATATATATATATATATATATATATATATATATATATCATCTGGTGGGCAAATTCCAGAGGTCTAATAGTTTTTCCCAAGAGTTGGAGAATGCTAGAACCGTGGCTTTTGAAGGAGTGCATATCAAAGAAAGTTTGGAATATATATATATATATATATATATATATATATATATATATATATATATATATATATATATATATATATATATATATATATATATATATATATATATATATATATATATATATATATATATATATATATATATATATATATATATATATATATATATATATATATATATATATATATATATATATATATATATATATATATATATATATATATATATATATATATATATATATATATATATATATATATATATATATATATATATATATATATATATATATATATATATATATATATATATATATATATATATATATATATATATATATATATATATATATATATATATATATATATATATATATATATATATATATATATATATATATATATATATATATATATATATATATATATATAATCGAGTATAGAGGTTGTCAAATATGGGGTCTGAGAGCTGGACAGGAAAAGGATGAGACTGTATTGAAAAGCTATTCTCACAAGCTTTTCTCAGTGGAGAAGTATGGAACTGGAAAGTTTTAGAAGAGATTTTATAAGAGCAGTGCTCCCTTATTATACCGCATGTATTGAGAGAGTGAATACAATTCAACGGGCAGAAAGAGATTGCAGAATGTTAGTGAAAGCGAAAGAGTTTAAAAGGCGGAAAGTACTAGACTCTATACTTTTTCGATTAGAGCTGTATGAATGAAACCATATATATATATATATATATATATATATATATATATATATATATATATATATATATATATATATATATATATATATATATATATATATATATATATATATATATATATATATATATATATATATAGTAGCTCGTATATTGAACACATTCGCAAAGTTAATAAAATTAGGAGTCAAATAAAAAAATTAATATTAGGAAATCGAATTACATTTGTATATATATTTATAGCAGTATTTTTAGTTTTTAAGCTTCACATTTATATTTTTATTTATTTATTATTATTAATTTATAGGAAAAAAGAAAATTTTTCAATGTATTTTATTATTATTTTTTGGTTAAATAAAATCATTTATTCTTATAATTTTGTGATATAAAATTAATTTTAAATTAGTTTCCCATTGTTTATGGAAATTATTATATTATTTATTATATGTTTCATAAAATTATTTTGTTTTGTTTATTAGAATTAAGGTTGTAAATTATTTATAGAACGAATCTACTACAAAATTTAAGAACTCAAGAAGTAGTGATATATAACTCAAGATTTACAAGAAATCAACTAAAATTAGAGAGTGAATTGGCTCTCTAAAAAGAGAGTCTGTTTCTCTTTCCCTCCTGGGTTAGCCTACCCAAATGATTGAATTGGATCATTTGACAGTTACTTTTAACTGTCATCTCTAGGCAATAATATAGTATATTGACTATAGAGGAGAAGGTATACCAAGAGTTGAGACTCTTGGACACAGAGATTGACTTGTCCTATACCGTTTAGGGAATGTAGTTTGTATATTCCGGCCTCTCTTAGAGAAAAATTGTTCTCTAAGACTATAGAACTTTTGGTTCTATAAGTTTAAAACTTATACCCGTGAGAGATTATAATACTTTAACATTGACATGTTTATTTGTTTAAAGTAATGTTGTTAAATTTAATCAACTTTCAGATCGCTCTTTGGCACGCTTACCTATGTTTATATATTGTAAATATCATATAAATTGTATAATAAATCTATTAAACGAAAGACCTTTATTGAATTCACCAAAGTCTGGAATTTGTTTATCTCACTTTATTTTTATTCTGTAATTAGATTCTGGGCTCTTAACATATAATAATAATCTACAACAGGGTCCAATACCTAACTTTACATTGGTGGCAGCGGTGAAGACTTTAATTAAACATGCCCTAACTTAATATTTAACAACAAAAGTTAAGATATTTATTAAGACACGTAAAAATAAATACATTTTTATATTAATTATTATAAACAAATTCCAAAAGTCTGGTGATTTCAATAAAGGAATTTTGTCGCTTGTTAAAATATATATTTAATATAGTCTTCTTATCATATATTATATTTTGTATTATTTTTGTAAAAGTCACGATATCAGAAGCAAATGTAGAAGCAAATGTTCAAAATGAAAATAATAATATTATGTCGCAGTTTTCGAACATTGTAGGCAAATTACGTTCATTTAATGGTAGAAATAACTTTAAAAACTATAAACCAATTTAATATGAGGTCAAAACTAGAGAATTGGGGAGAGGATATAAAAGTTAACATTTTAAGATGCTTGTGTATTGACTCAGCCCAAACTTACTTAAGTGCCTATCCTGAAACAAAAGAGCTTAATTTTGATGAGCTAGTTGAATTTTTATCCAAAAGATTTGATATTAAAGTTAGCAAACAAGAAGCCTATTCTAGATTCACTTCTCTAAAGCAAGGACATTTAAATATTAGAGATTATGCTAATAAGATTGACGAGATTAGTGAATCTGTGATGCAAGTTTTAACAGAATTTGAAGATACAGAAAATAGAGATCAGTTTCTCATTTCTGTATTTGTAAATGGACTTAATTTAGAATTTAAAAAATTAATAGGGATAAAAGAGTTCAATACTTACAATCATTGTTTACAAACCGGGCTAAAGGCTGAGAAGTTATTGCCAAGTAGAAGTTCTATTTTAAATGTTAATGATAGAGAAGTAACAAATTTCCAAAACTACCATAATAATCATAATTATAATAGAAATTTTAATAATAATAATGTCGTATGTTATCATTGTGAACAAATAGGACATATTGAGAGAAATTGTCCTTGGCTAAATAAAAGACGAACTTTACTTCCTAATCCCCCGAAAAATTTTTAAATAGATCTATCACAGATAACTTGGAGAATCCTGTGACTTATATAAAAATAATTGATATAAAATCCTTAGGATATTGGGATTCAGGATCAAACATCTCACTGATTTCCTATAGTCATTTCTCCAAAGTATTTGAGATAGATCATTTTAAAAAAGTTGAAAAAACTCCTAATATTGTTGCTACTAGTGTCACAGGAGAGACTTTGAAAATTTTAGGTAAAACCCCCTTACATTTTAATATTGGTAAAGTAAAATTTGTTCATGAAGTGTATATCTTAGATAATTCTAAATTTGTAGGAGATTTGCTCATTGGGAGAGACATAATAAAGAGGATTGGAAAAGTTATGTTTAATTTTGAAGGAAAAATATATTCAAGTTAATAAAATAAGAATGCCCATAGTTTGCCATGACAATTACAAAATGCAATGTCATAACATAAATAAAAAGAGTCTTAATGAAGATAAATTAAAATTAAATAAAAAGATAATATTACCGCCTCACTCATTCGTTAAAGCTCATGGTGTAGTTGGAGAAAAGTGGAAGGATAAAAATATAGTAGTAGAATCTTCTTGCAATGATGGCTTAAGAGTAGGTAACACGTTAGCAATTGTCAATGATAAATTAGAAGTGCCATTTACAATAGCAAATTATTTTGATAGAGAGATTGTTCTAAATAAAAATTAATTAATTGGAGACATATTTTTGGCTGATGATAATGAAATAGAGATAGAAAACATAGCCAAATCAGATTGCACTTTTAAATTAGATGACGTAAATTTAGAAAATTTAGAAACAAGCCAGCAAACCAAAATTTTAGATTTATTAAAGAAATATAAAGACGCCTTTTCGTAAACATCTGACGATATAGGGCTTTCGTACATTGAATTAACATAATATAAAGACAGGAGACAGTAAGCCCGTTTTTGTTCTCCAATATAGATTTCCCCAGTCAACTAAAAAGGTGATGCAAGAACAAATAGATAAAATGTTAAAAATAGGATTAATAGAAAGATCTTCTAGTAGTTGGAATTGTCCCATAATATTAATAAAAAAGTCAGACAACACTTTACGTTTTGTATACGATGCTAGAGGTTTAAATAAAGTAACTGAGGTAGAAGTAATGTCTATGCCTAAGATAGATGAGAATATTGTCGTCACTAAACGGTTCCAGATACTTTTCAGTATTAGACAACCTAAAAGGGTTCAATCAAATTTTAATAGCAGAAGAAGACAGACACAAAACAAGTTTTATTGGGCCTGACAACCTTAAATACCAACATGTAAGAATGCCTTATGGTTTATTAGGAGCCCCTACTACTTTCACTAAAACATTGTCTCTCTTATTTTCCGAAGTGTTAGGCAAATTCTGTCATATATATATGGACGATTTGATCTTATATTCATCAAATTTCGAAGACCACCTTAAATATCTAGAACAAGTTCTAAAAATATACAGAGATTCTGGCCTTAAATTGTCACTAAAGAAATGCAAATTCGCTCAAGAATCTGTAAAGTATTTAGGCCATATAGTTTCTAAAAAAGGAATTCAGATAGATCCGGTTAAGTTACAAGGCATAAGAGACTACCAAACACCAAAGAACGTAAAAGACGTCAGAAGATTTGTTGGAATGGCAAGCTACTACAGAAAGTTCATTGATGGTTTTTCTAGCATATGTGCTCCTTTAACTAACCTCACCAAAAAGTATTCAAAATTTATTTGGTCTGAATTAGAAGATCAAGCTTTTAACAAATTAAAAGAATTACTATCAAGCTCACCTATCCTTATACATCCAAATTTTGATCATCCTTTCAAACTCCATACAGATGTGTCTGATATAGCTATTGGAGCTGTGTTAACTCAAGAAGTCGATGGTATGGAAAGACCAGTGGCATACTTTTCCAGAAAACTAACACCGCAGGAAAGTAGATATAGTGTAACAGAAAGAGAGGCTTTGGCAATTGTTAAATCTGTAAAACATTTCGACTACTACATTGTATGAACATAAATTTACAATAATATCCGATCACCAACCTTTGAGATACCTTTTTAAATTCAAACCAAGCACACCAAGAATAGCTAGATGGGCTTTACTTTTAACCGAATTCAACTTTGACATTCAGTTCAAAGCAGTGAAGGAAAATATAATCCCAGATGCACTTAGTAGAAGTGTGAGTGCCATTAGTAGTGAGGAAATAGTTGATCCATCAAAAGTTTTAGGTTCGCATAATGTGCGAAAGGAACAATTAAAAGACTTGGAGTGGAGGAGGATTATTAACTACTTTGAAAAGAGGAATGTAGAAGGAATTCCGAGAGATATAGACTTGTCAAGATTTATCATGAAAAATAACTGTTTACATTTATACATTATAATAGTCATCAAAGACCTTATAAAGAAGTTTTAGTAATTCCACAAACACTTAAAGGACACAGCCTTGTATATAGTACACAATTCCCATTTGAACTTCCATGCAGGTTTTATTAAAACTCTTTACAGAGCTAAAGATTTATTTTATTGGCCAAATATGTCCCAAGACATAAAAAATTATTGTAAAACTTGTTTAACCTGTCAGAAAATTTCTCCATATAATAATATTAAAGCACCATTACAGTTATTTCAACTCACCAATCTCCCCAGGCACTCACATAAGTATTGATATTGTTGGACCTTTCCCTGAGACACTCCTAATGGTAATAAATATATATTTTCTATTATAGATAACTTCTCTAGATTCCTTCAAACTTATCCCTATTTCCAATATTAAGAAAAAAACCATTGTAAATTGTTTAATTGATTACATAAATAGATTTTCTTCTCCTTTGCATATCACTAGTGATAATGGTTCTCAGTTCCACTCTAAACTTTTTAAAGAAGTATGTGATCTTTTTAAAAGTAAAATACACTTATACGATAAGTTTTCATCCACAAGGAAATAGCTATTCGGAAAGATCTCATAGAAATGTCAAAAATGCTTTAATCTCGGCTTTAGAAAATTCTTCATTACAACAATGGGAAGATTACCTTTCATTTGTCACATTAGCTTTAAATACTTCATATCATTCAAGTACAAATGAGATACCATTTCTTTCTTATTCTTTGGCAGAGATGCTATTTTACCTTTGTCAGATATAATAAAGGCTGGAGAGAGATATGATCATGTAAATAAAAACTGTAAAGAAGATATAATAAGGAAGATGAAAAAGGCATATGATAATGCTCAAAAATTTAATGAAAGAACTCAAAGTAAACGCAAAGAATATTTTAAAGACCGGAATTTTAAGGAATTCGAAATAGGAGATTTCGTGTGGCTAATAGATAATTATAGGAGAGGAAAAGGATGCAAGTTAAAACCTAGATATCTTGGCCCATATAGAGTAATTGATAAATACTCTGCAGTGAACTATACAATAAAACCCTTATATGATTTACACAAAAGAGAGGAGAAAGTACACATAAACCGCTTGAAGAAATGTAATTTACCGAATATTATTCATGATCCCGATAGAGAAACAGAAGTAGAGATAAATGAGGAATTAGAAGAAGTGGTAACCGATGAAAGTTCAGATAGTGATGATGACATTGTACATTCCTGTAAATATTAATAGAAATAGAAAAAATAGAACAGTTGTAAATAGAAATGATGATAATCTTAGTAATACTTATAATTTAAGGTCTAAGGGACCTGTAGTAGATACTGATAGGATTCAGAATAAACCTATTGAATATAGAGTTAGAAATAATAGAAATTGTAATTTTATAAGTTTTATAATAATCATAGTAACTTATTATAAAGGTGTTTTGTTGTTGTTAAAAATAAATATGTAGGATAAAATGGTTATTTTGGGAAGATGAATATTTTATGAGAATTTATTTTATCTTATTTATTTATTATATGAGTAATTTGTTATTGATGAAACAAGGTTGTAGTATTGATTGATAAAGGAACGGGAATTGTTTCCTTTGATGTTGAGTCTCGCAGAAGAATGTTTTGCATTCTAACTTCTTAGCTTGATTCAAGTTCAAATAAACTAAGTCTCTAAGGAGAAAGTTTATGCTAAGCTGCCTTGTGACTATTCTGTAAATAAATATTTGTTTACGATACTCAGGGACTCGGGGTAGAGATGAAATATATTTGTTGTTTCATGTGGTTGATAATTCAGAATTAGGATAAAATTCTGAAGATATTATGTTGTTAATTTATAATATGTTGTTTATGTTTTATATTATGTTCTTCCATTAACCAAATTTTGATAGATGATTTAAAATTGTCGTTATAACTAATTGTTTAAAATGCTCTACTCCTAAGTTTAACTTTGAAAATGTGTATAATCTTGAAACAGGGAGTAATATAAAGCAATTCGTAAATTGAACACATTCGCAAACTTAAAATTAGGAGTCAAGTAAATAAATTAATATTAGGAAATCGAATTACATTTGTATATATATTTATAGCAGTATTTTTAGTTCTTAAGCTTCACATTTATATTTTTATTTATTTATTATTATTATTTTATAGGAAAAAAGACGTAATATTTCAATATATTTTATTATTATTTTTTGGTTAAATAAAATCATTTATTCTTATAATTTTGTGATATAAAATTAATTTAAAATTAGTTTCCCATTGTTTATGGAAATTATTATATTATTTACTATATGTTTTATAAAATTATTTTGCTTTGTTTATTAGAATTAAGGTTGTAAATTATTTGAAGAACGAATCTACTACAAAATTTAAGAACTCAAGAAGTAGTGATATACAACTCAAGATTTACAAGAAATCAACTAAAATTAGGGAGTGAATTGGCTCTCTAAAAAGAGAAAGTCTGTTTCTCTTTCCCTTCTGGGTTAGCCTACACAAATGATCAGATTGGATCATTTGACAGTTACTTTGAACTGTCATCTCTAGGCAATAATATAGTACATTGACTATAGAGGAGAAGGTATACAAAGATTTGAGATTCTTGGACACGGAGATTGACTTGTCCTATACCGTTTAGGGAATGTAGTTTGTATATTCCGGCCTCTCTTAGAGAAAGATAGTTCTCTAAGAATATAGAACGCTTGGTTCTATAGGTTTAAAACTTATACCCGTGAGAGATTATAATACTTTAACCATTGATATGTTTATTTGTTTAAAGTAATGTTGTTAAATTTAACCAAGCTTTAAGGTCGCTCTTTGGCACGCTTACCTATGTTTATATATTGTAAATATCGTATAAATTGTATAATAAATCTGTTAAACGAAAGAATCTTTTATTGAATTCACCAAGGTCTGGAATTTGCTTATCTCACTTTATTTTTATTCTGTAATTAGATTCTGAGCTCTTAACATATAAGGCTAATCTAAAACAGGACCTAACTTTACAATATATATATATATATATATATATATATATATATATATATATATATATATATATATATATATGAATAAAAATATGGAAAATGTAGAACGAAAAACTGAATATATATGACAGACATCAACCACCCGAAATATCTCGCGTCACGTGTGATTGGTAATTTATAACGTCGTTAGGAGGTGTCAGTTGCTCTATAGTCCATATTCTACAGTAAAAGTGAGGTATGTATGTGTGTGCAGAATTTCAAGGAATTAATTTTTTTCCCATTTACCATATTCAAGGTCATTTGCCCACATAGTGCTTGCTTAAAAATATCATTCGATAATCACCAACGTGGACGTAAAATAATTTCTGCCAATACTATTTCAAAGATGAATACTAATATATATATATATATATATATATATAATATATATATATATATATATATATATATATATATATATATATATATATATATATATATATATATATATATATATATATATATATATATATATATATATATATATATATATATATATATATATATATATATATATATATATATATATATATATATATATATATATATATATATATATATATATATATATATATATATATATATATATATATATATATATATATATATATGACCATGTTTCCGACTTTCCTTCCAACTCTGGTGGAACATTGGTAGGCCTCTGGCCTTTGCCAACCAGAGGAGAAATAAAAAAAATATATATTTATATATACATATATATATATATATATATATATATATATATATATATATATATATATATATAATATATATATATATATATATATATATATATATATATATATATATATATATATATATGTATATTGTGGCAGGAGAGTTGAAAACCAACTAAAAGTTATGACTTTAACAGTGAAAACATTGAAAAGCAGAGAGAAAGGTTAGAATATTGGTAGAGGAAGGATTTAGTAGAATTCGAATATCGATAATGTAGTGACTAGAGGAAAGTGTTACTGGAGGAAAGTATTCTTGGTTCAGATTCGAACGAAGGGTTGGCTTATGCTGTAAGATTTCTGGAGAAGTAGCGTTTTTAATGGAAGTACGTGGTCCTTGTGGTATTTATTTTTGCTATAAGGACATGGAACCACGTTATGGAGGTTACAGAGAAGGAGGGAGGTTCCGCTGCATTCTTACAGCAGAGATGACTTTGTTTTTTTCCTGTTCTTGAGGCAGCTGTTGGTAGTGAGAAGCCATGATGACGGGTCAGAGTAATCCTTGTTGTTCAGTATATCTGGATACACTTCTAGGTTTCCCAATTTTATATAGGGTCCTTGGTGAATGCCAATTTTTCCTATTAGCCGGTGGAGTGGTTTGTAGGCTCTAATGGTAGGGACAATTGGACGGAGACCTCTAAGGAATATCCACTGGTCGGGAGGCACTTGGTAGGCTACTTCGGTTAGCAAAGGAGGTTTACAGGTAAGCTGCATATCCTATTGGGAGCCTAAGGAAAAGTTAAATGTCCCCTTGTGGGGGTCCGTTTGGGACGGAGTGTGGTAGGCTCCCTTTGTGTTTAAGCCTCAGAGAGTTGGTAGCCTCAGATGGAAGGCTACTTCAAAGGAAGAACCACAGTCGACGACAAATGGTCTGCCAAACTGGGTCTCCTTTCGGGAGCAGAGGCGTTGGAACTTCTTCTTCAACTGGGACGTCTTTTTCTGTTGCCGTAGGAGTGGCTTATTCTTGCCTCTGCTTGGGAACGTCTTTTTCTGCTGCTGTGGAGGCTTCTTTTAGTCTCGGCTTTGGACGTCTTCTTCTTGGCGGTGCGGCCTCTTCTTCGGCTTCTAGGATAAAGTGAAAGTTGACTACTTATTTCTATACCTTCTGAAAATTATCTCAGTTTTGGGAAGGTGTAAGAAAAGTAGCTGGTTTTCCACTTTATTTTCTTAGTTTAGAAAATTTTAGCAAAAATGGTTTA
>SEYY01007637.1:25000-31527 GCA_009176605.1 Armadillidium nasatum
TTTACCACTAGAGCACATGTAAGATTGAGCATAGCAGCTAAGTCTGAGGTCTGAGAGTTTGTCAGAGAAAGGATGAGACTGTGTAGAAAGACGAGTCACACGAGCACTTTTCAATGTATAAGGTATGCAACGAGAGGGTTCAGATGAGCAGTGTCCATGGTAATAGCGATAGTAGAGAGAGAGGGACGCATCAATTAGACGGATAAAAAGAAACTGTAGAGAATTAGTGAAAGAAGGAGAGTAGAGTTGATAAGAAGAAAACCAGTAGACTTCACCTTCTCAAGGATAGATGTATGAGTGGAACCACCCCAAATATGTGAGACATACTCCATACAGGGGCAAACAACATCCCCATAAAGAGCAAGCAACAAGGGTATATTGAAGAAATGCTGAAGGCGCCTCAGAACACCTAACCTCCTAGAAGCTTGTTTAGAAAGAGATGTAATGTGATATTTCCAAGAAATATCAGGAGAAAAAGAAACACTAATAATATTAAGGAGAGATGAAGGTCTGAGATGAGTGTTTTAGAAAAAGATATCATAGCTGTGTGGAAAATTGTGTCGAATACAAAGATTGAGGATTTGAGTTTTTGAGGTATTGAAAACAACCATGTTCTCTCTGCCCCAATTTGAAATGCGAGATAAATCAGAGGTCAGCTGCTCCAAGGCAACCTTTCTTGTCTCTAGTAAATATCGTTGGGAGAGGCGCCTTTCCAATTGAAAATAGTAATGATGGGTGGAGTCGTCAGTATAGGAGTGGATAGGAGATGAAGTAACAGAGAGAAGGTCCTTAATGAAAAGAGTAAAAAGTGTTGGGGATAGGACAGATCCTTGCCGAACACCACTATTAATAGAAGGTGTCCGTCTGCAACAGTTCCTATAGAACCACCAGAAAAAAAAACAGAGAGAAGGTCACAGAGAGAAGGATAGATTTCAAAAGAAGGAAGTTTGAAACTCAATGCTTTGTGCCAGACTCTATCGAAAGCTTTCGACATGTCTAGCGCAACAGCAATAGATTCACCGAAATGCCGAAGCGCGAAGGACCAAGAGTCAGAGAGAAAGGAAAGGAAATCACATATAGAGCTTGTCTTTCGAAAGCCATACTGTCAATCAGAGATAAGATTAGAATAATTGAGAGGTTTCAAACTCCTCCTGTTAAGGATGGATTTGAAAATTTAGAGGTTAAACGGAGGTTAAAGAAATAAGACTGTTGTTAGAGGGTTGAGAGGGGTCCCTCCTCTTCGGCATAGGCTGAATGAGCTCACGTTTCCAGCAAGAAGGAAAGGTTGAATCAGAAAGACATAGATGAAATAGTTTACCAAGGCAGGGTGCAAGCTCGGAAGCACAAGTTTTAAGAGCCACAGGAGGGTTGTCATCAGGACTGTACGCCTTCCTTAGTGCTAGCTCAGTGAGAGCTGAGAATGAAATCTGAAGAAGTCTAAGGAACAGCTCTAGAATCGTCTAATGTTGAATTAGAAGTAAAAGTGTGAGGGAAGTGTTCAGCTTTAGAGGAAAGCAAAACGACAGTTGTACCTTCAGAAGATACTAAAGGAGGAAAAGAGAATGAGCTGTGCTAAGCTTAGAATGATCTCTTCAGAATAATTTAAATTTGGAGGGGATTGAAGAAGAAGGAACAGCTCTAGAATCGTCTAATGTTGAATTAGAAGTAAAAGTGTGAGGGAAGTGTTCAGCTTTAGAGGAAAGCAAAACGACAGTTGTACCTTCAGAAGATACTAAAGGAGGAAAAGAGAATGAAGCTGTGCTAGAGTTAACATTTTTTGCAAAATGCCAGAAAGAACGTGAATAAGAGGAACCAGAAAGATTATTGCATTTTCGTGGAAGAAAATAGTTTTCGATATCTCGAAGTATAGATTTTGCACGATTACGGAATGAAATATAAGTTGCATGAGTTTCTGGAGTTTGAGGATGACGGTAGTCCTTGAAGGCTGTACCTCTGCAACGGATAGCATGACAACAAGCATAGTTAAACCAAGGTTTGTTAGGTTTAGTAGAAGGGAAAGAATATGAAACTCATTTGTACTCATTTTCTTCCTTCTTCTTTGGCTTATGACTTTTTATAGAGTTCATTAGAATCGTTATATAAAATATATAAATATATATAATGTATATATATATATATATATATATATATATATATATATATATATATATATATATATATATATATATATATATATATATATATATATATATATATATATATATATATATATATATATATATATATATATATATATATATATATATATATATATATATATATATATATATATATATATATATATATATATATATATATATATATATATATATATATATATATATATATATATATATATATATATATATATATATATATATATATATATATATATATATATATATATATATATATATATATATATATATATATATATATATATATATATATATATATATATATATATATATATATATATATATATATATATATATATATATATATATATATATATATATATATATATATATATATATATATATATATATATATATATATATATATATATATATATATATATATATATATATATATATATATATATATATATATATATATATATATATATATATGCTCTGGGGTACATTCAAATTTACATATCTCCATTTAAATTTAATTTCTAGGGGTTATGCATATTTTGTCGTTCTTTTTGTTGAATTTTATTGTACTTGACTCGTCAGAAAATTTCAGATCGAATGTTTGAGTTTAATTAATTAATTAATTATGCCTAATTAACCTAATTATATTTTTAGGCTCTTTTCATTTGAAAAACTCTATTTCTGTGGAAATAGAGTTCTAATCGTTGTCAAATTTACACAATAATTTCTCTAAGTTACATGTATTCTATTTTTATTCTTAATTTTCCTAGGTCACAATTAATTAATAGATAATTCGTCAATTATTAATTTTGTGGCCTGTTTTTCCTATCTTTGCAACCACTGTTAAGATTGATTTCAAATTTGGACAGTTTGATCTCTGCATCTCATAGATCATCTTGTTCTATAAAGTTGATCATTGTTTCCATTAATTGGTTAGTTATAAAATTAATGGAATATTAAATACTGATTTTACGCAATAAAATGGCGTCGCCTTCGAGCCAAAAAATTTTACCTTCTTGGAGAAAAGTTTTTTCCCACTGAATTTAGGGACCGATATCAACGACGAGCCGAATGAAGATGACGCTGAGTTTTACAATTCTTATTTGGAAGTTGACGAAGATTATTTAATTGAACAACCTCTTCCGAATCATCTAAGGTGTGCCTCTCACACTCTTACTTTAACTTGTACTACTGATGCGAGAACTGAGCTTAAAGGTTCTTTTTCTAAACTTTATCACAGTGTATTTGGCAAGTGTTCAGCTCTTTGGAATTTATCTGGACGTCCTAAATCTGCTGAAACAATTAACAATATATTTCAATGTCAGTTAAGACTGCCATGTCCAACAAGATGGAACAGCCTGTATGACAGCGTTCTTCTTCTAACACAGCATAAAAATGTTCTTAATGATTTGATGACTGCATTGCAGCTCCCGTGCTTCAAAGACATTGAAATTGAATTACTCGAAGAGTACATTTTAGTATTTCAACCAATTGCTGTTGCATTAGATAGGCTACAGGGTGATAAAAGCTGTTTTTATGGAACTCTGCTTCCAACATTGCTAGTGATTGAAAAAAAATTTAAACGCTTAAATACGTCTCTACTTAAACATGTTCATCCTCTTCTTACAGCATTAGCTTCAGGTTTCGAGAATAGATTTCGGGAGTTTCTTAGTTTGCATAGCTCGGCATACACCGCAGTTCTGGCATCTATTTCCAATCCTAACCACAAAATAAAATGGCTCGCCATAAACCCCGAATATAATACCGAAGAAAATAGGAAAAAGTATCAGGAAATGCTAATCATGGCTGTCAGAAATGATGTTCAAGCAAATACATCTAAAGAGCCTAACGAAGTAATGGAATTTAGCTGAAGGTAGCAGGTCCAGATGACTTTTTTTTGAATACGAGAGTTTGTCATCTACATCACCCGCGTCATTAAATAAAGATGAACTAGAAATAGAAGTGCTGAAATACCTTACGGATAAACGACAGATCCTTAGAGTCACTTAATAGGTATCCCTGTGTTAAAAAAGTCTTTTTGCACTACAATACTCCACTACCTTCGTCGGCCCCTGTAGAAAGGTTATTCAGCTTTGCGGTTCACATTCACTCTCCAAAGAGATCCAAGCTATCTGATAATATGTTTGAAACGCTAGTCATTCTTAAAGGTAATTCTTCATATTTGTAATGTTATTAATTAAGTTACTATAAATAAAATCCTTATGTCTTTCTTTTTTAATTTTATTTATGCTCAATATGGTTACTGAAAATTATTATCATTTATTATTAAGTGATTAACTATGTTTAAATAGATCTTAATTATTATATTATTATTATTATTATTATTATTATTATTATTATTATTATTATTATTATTATTATTATAATTACCTAACTTTACAATACATTATTACTGTCAATTTTTTTATTATTACCATTATCATTATTAATATTAATAATATCTACTCTTAATACTTTGCATACCGTCCAATAAAATTAAACAATGTTGAAAGAAGATCGGCTAACTAGGGTTCAAAGTGAAGCACAATTCAGATAATCTTCTACGTTTATTAATAAAATAAATTATAAAAAATTTCAAATATGGATAATATTGTATCACTAAATTCCATAAATGTATATCATTTATTGCACTAAATTTATATAATGAAACTTAAAATATATATAACAATTTTAAAAACTGTATATTTATATTATTTGGTCAATGATAGTAATATAAATTGCACTTTTTGAATAAAAGTTTAAAAACTGTTAGTTAATCCAATGATTTAATCGTCAGCAGTAAATATGTATACATATGATCATGTACGAAAACTGTAAACTAATAATTAAGCCCGAAACTGACCAAAAGTAACGCGTTACATGTAACGAGTAACGGTAACGCTTCAAAGGATTTTAAAATGTAACGATGTAACGGTAACGCTACACCTTTTCTCTCAAGTAACGAGTAACGGTAACGCTACCCAATTTCATGTAACGATGCCCATCTCATATATATATATATATATATATATATATATATATATATATATATATATATATATATATATATATATATATATATATATATATATAGAGAGAGAGAGAGAGAGAGAGAGAGAGAGAGAGAGAGAGAGAGAGAGAGAGAAATGCGACTGGTTTTCTGTAAATGAATTTTTTAAAAATTTAATTTTTGGCCCCCCCAAAAAAATGAGGAAAGTTTTCTTTATCTTCCCATAATGTTCTATTTATTTCATACATATTTACTGCTTCGTTTGAGCATTGTAATTGAATATATATTAAAGAACGAAGGAAGAACAGGGTGAATACCGGGTGATAGTGCCTTGACGGGAACTCGTATGCTTGAAACTGTTCTTGAATCGAACTTTTTTTGGGTTCGAGGATAGCTCAGCGGTGAAGCATTGAGTCTTTGTCGTTCTCAGTCGTAACATGCGGTGGTTCGACCCCAGATGAGAAAAGTTTTCTTTATCTTCCCATAATGTTCTATTTACTTCATACATATTTACCGCTGCGTTTATAAGCATTGTAATTGAATGTATGTATATTAGTGATGGCATCCGCATCCGCATCCGAATGCGCGGATGGAACATTCCGGAACATCCGCACTTTTGCAAAATCAACATCGCATCCGCATTTGCATTTCATTGCATCTTATCCGCACTTCTCCAAAATTCAATCCGCATCCGCATCCGCAAATTAGAAAATATGACATACGATCCATCACTAATATATATATATATATATATATATATATATATATATATATATATATATATATATATATATATATATATATATATATATATATATATATATATATATATATATGCGAATTGTAGATCAAGAGTGAGGGTGAAGAGAGAACTATCGGATTTTTTTAGCATAGGAGTGGGATTGAGACAGGGGTGTGTAATATCTCCATGTTATTTAATCTATTGATGAATGGTTTACTTAGAAAAATGGAGAAAGAAGGGAAGAGTATTACGTTGAGAAATATGGAGGGTGAATGTGAAGTGAATGTTTTACTTTTTGCAGATGATGCGGCATATGTTGGTGGCAGAATCTGGAGAAAAGATGAGAATACTTGTGAGAGAGTTTGAAGGGAAATGTGCAAACACGACATTGAAATTCAATCCAGCGAAGAATAAAGTTATGAGGATTAGAAGTGTGGATGAGGAAATGTGGAGGGAGGAATTGGTCTTTAGAAGAGTGACAATGAAAACTTGAGGAGGTGAATGAATTCAAATATCTAGTAATGTTAAGTGGAAGGTAAGGGTGGGACGGAAAAAAAAATAAAGAACAGAGTGGTAGAAGGAATGAAAGTATTGGAGGGCCTAAGAAAAGTTTGGA
>SEYY01007640.1:0-5000 GCA_009176605.1 Armadillidium nasatum
ATTTTTAGCTACTTTTTAGTCTTAATAGAAGGTCCATGTTTTTTTTTCTTCCATTAGTATTGGATGAGAGAACATATTGATGGTGCTTTATAAATGTCATTATTATTGTATTTTAATTATATTTTGTTAGTGGTGCTACTTATATTCAATTTGGCATACTTTTTCCTTATATGTTCTCCTTTCCTTGGCCAACTAATTCTATTTTATTTAAATATCTGGAGGACACGATCCTCAGGATTTATTTATTATTATTATTATTATTATTATTTTTTATTTATTATTATTATTATTATTATTATTATTATTATTATATTATTATTTCATTATTATTATTGATGTTATAAATCCAGATTAGGAATCCACTAACCACTATGTGCATAGACTCCCCAGCACGACCAGAAGACAACCACAAAGCAATAGGACTTTGGCCCTGCCACAAGCAGGGTGGAAATCAGGTAAGATTAGAATTTTGTTGAGCTTCTGGATCTAGGAGAATTTTTGGTACTAATATAGCTTATTTTAGCTCCGTGTTTTTCTTGGGTTGTCAGATATTTTGAGGTTGGTACTATGGATAGATATGACAAAATGAAATCATAATGGGTTGTGGTTCTGTTTGTTGATTCAAGGTGGTTAACAAGGTGGTGGTACTATATGTGGTTAATACTTTTACTCTTAAATTTGAGATGTTGATACTATTATATGATTATTGGTTCTTATTTGTTGATTTAAGGTTGTTAGCATGAAAGTATTATGGTCTACGGTTGATATTTGTAGGTTGAGTGTTGACAACAAGATATTACTATGATCAATGGTTGCTGGTTGATACTTTTGATCTTCAGCTTAACATGTTGATAGTTATGATCATTTATTTATAGTTTTTGGTTCCTAACATGATTGTATTACTGCAAGTGATTATAATAAATGTAGATTCGAGGGTAAGAATATAAAACATTGATGGTATTATAGTTTGTGTTTGATAGGCTGGACTATGGATACTGTTATAGTTTGTAATAGACAAAATGCGATTTTTTTTTCTCAGGGACTCCTGATACTATGATCAGTAAGTAATTATCATTCTCTGTTCATCATTTTCCATCTGTCAACCATCATTTTCAATCAACCAACAATCATTGAACGCAATTTTTTCTTTAATTATCATTATTCTTTATTCATCATTTTTCATCTGTCAACCATCATTTTCAATCTGCCAATCATCATTTAATGCAATTTTATTATTATTGTATTCTATGTTCATCACTTTCCATTTGTCAACCATCATTGAGAGCATTTTTCTATCATCATCATTCTATATTCATCACTTTCCATTTCTCAACTATCATTTTCTATCAGCCTATCATCACTAAAGGAAATATTATTATTATTATTATTATTATTATTATTATTATTATTATTATCATCATTCTATGCTCATTATTTTTCATCTTTCAACCATCATTAAACACAATTTTTTTATCATCATTTCTATGTTCATCATTTTCCATCTGTCAACCATTTTCAATCTATTAGCCATCATTGGAAGCAATTTTATTATTAATTACCACTATTGCATGTTTTATATTTAAAATTTATCAAAGTAGACGTTTGTTTTGCAATGTTACTTTTGTATGAACTTTAATAATGAAATTTGTTTCTTTTAATAAAACTATTGTAATTTTAGTGGTGAACTGATTGGTCATAATAAAATATAATAGTTACTAGTAATATTTGCTACTAGTACCAATTTTATTGATACTGGTAACTGCCAAATCAGTGAAATATTTAAAATTTGGATATGATATTGAATATTCTGGTAGTTATCAGTTAATCGATATTATACATACATTAAACGATATTAAATATTACGGTAGTTTTGACTACTCAATATCATACCTAAAATAATCGATACTATACCTAAATTAAATTTAATCGATGTTTTGTTTAAATTCAAAGAAATCATGTAATCGATATTATGCCTAAATTAATTGAATGTTCTAGTAGTTGTCAAGTTATCGATATTTTGCCTAAATTAAAAAAAAAGGAAATTTCTAGTAGTTATCAAGAAATCGATATTATGCCTAAATTAAATTGAATGTTCTAATAGTTATCTATTTATCGATATTTTGCCTAAGTAATCAATATTTTTTATAAATTAAAAGATTGAATGTTCTAGTAGTTATAAAGTAATCGATATTATGCCTAAATTAAATGTTATTGTAGTTTTCGACTAATAAACACCATTGTTGATAACTTCACAGATATTTGATCAAAAAGTTTTCTAAACTTGTCGATATAGATTATTCGTCAGACATAGAAATAATCGAAACATAGAAATAATCGAAAATATAGAAATAGTAATAATTATGCTTATTTATTTATATAATCGAAATTATGCCTGTGTAATCGTTTTGTCAATTAATCGGTTGGAAATATAGAAATAATTATTGTCTTTATTTATTTATATAATCGAAATTATGCCCGTGTAATCGTTGTGTCGATTAATCGGTTGGGAAATATAGAAATAATAAATAATTATGCCTATTTTATTTTATTTTTTATTAATTGGTTCACCACTTTTCTGTACATAAAAATTTCAATGTAACAACATTTTCCACATTGATTTAATTTTAACATATTTGTAATTTATTTGTAATTTATTTATTAATTTATGAATTTTGCATAAATAAATGAGAATTGAAACAAATTTTTTATTAAACTGTCATGTTATGGATTTCTGAGTTGAAACTTGCAATCGTCGATAGAGAGCTATTAATTGTCTTGATAGTACTGCAGATGGGAAGAAAGAAAAGATAGGAAATCACAAGGAAGTCAGAAGGAGAGTAGAGTATCTAAAGGAGAAAGATGGAGAGAAGGAGAAGAAGATAGAGATTACAGGTAAGAGAGTCAGAGATAGGAGACGGAAGAGAGGTAGCACTTAGTGAGAAAGATAATGCAGAACGCACGAGGAGACAAGGAACTTACGCCGATTTATACCCGCGCATAATGAGATGCAACACGGGTGCAAAGATCTTCAGCTTGTCTGCCGAAGAGTTGTAGCGAAACGTCGGTAGTGAAGATTTTTTGTGTGAAGATATTGAAATTGACTTTTTTTGATTCTTTCTTTATTTAAATCTTTTCCCAGTTGGTAAGAGTGGCAAAGATAAATAACTCTTACAAAGTGTCGTTATATCGATAAGTATTCGTCATATGTTTTAGATTCTGTATATAATATATCGTAATATAGATATCTTAATCAAGTTCGTTAAGAGAAATTCAACAATGAAACTATGGTTTTGAGTCAATGCAACATAATGATAGTTCCCCCAGCTTTTTCTATTGTCAGATAGCTAGTAAATGCTGATTTGCTGCAGAAAGACAAATTTGAGAACTGGATTAACTTTCATAATTGTCATAAATAAATCATATAGACAAAGAAGAAATATAAGATATCATTGCAAAGTATTATGAAGTAAATGTAACCGCTCTTGTAGTGCACATAACAAGTGATCATGAATAATAGGTGGTAGAGAGTTCGTGTAGGCCTCGAGGCCGCAGATGCACAGATTAAGCCTTCTATTATGCATGGTTTAAAGGTAGCTAACTGGTGTAAATAATTTCTTTGTTCAATACCAAGGATGTTAGTACCCCATGTTACTAATCACTTATCTACTGGATATTGTCAAAATTTCATGCAATTGCAACTCTGAGTCACCTGAACAGGCACTGCGACAATGGCCGTGCGAAAATTTGAGGAGGAGTTATATATATATACATATTAATATATATATATAACCAATAATTAATTGCTTTACATAATAGAGTAGGGTTGATATGCTGTAGTTAATAAGTTGTAACTAATATATCAATAATAGATTTATATATTGAGAGAAAATTATAATATATATTATTAATAAGATATTTTAGTATTTATTTAATTTTTTATTTTTAAATTATTTAATATAATTAATTGAGGGATAAATTATTATTAAATAAAGCACTTGTGTATGTTTGAGTAGATGCAAGATGATGGTATCGTGACACGGTATAAGATAATATCATTTTTTTAAATTATTTAATAAAATATTTTAGAATCACCCTTTCTTGATAGAATGTATTATATCTTATAATATATATTTAATTTAAATATACTTTTATGAGTATAGAAGTATTATCTATGTAATATAATAAATATTTTTTATAATAATAATAAAAAAAAAAAAAAAAAAAAAAAAAAAAAAAAAAAAAAAAAAAAAAAATATAAATTTAATAATAATATAATAATATTTTTAAATAATAATAAAATACGATTATTTTGTTAAACTATCCAAGTATATCATGAATATTCTCGGAAATTACTTAATAGTATTTTAATTAAATATCTCTTGGTAATCCTTGGTGGCATTTTGTGTATGTTTTTACGTGAAAAAAATATATTTTATTGAGATAATATCTTCGATTATTATTATATAAATATTTAAATACTATTTTAGTAAGATAATTTTATTAAAAGAATATATTATAAAACTTTATAAACCATAAATTTAACCTGAATCTATATTACCAGATATATACGATCACTTTATGTAGCTATATATTTTATTGAAATACGAGTAACTAGTATGATTCCGGATACTGATTTACCGAGTAAACTTAACAATATAGTAACTAGACTATGGGAATTTAATACTATATAATTTACCAGACTAACGTACGATTTCCGGAATAATTAGATATTATCACGTAATAGCGCATGATTATTACCGTAGATATTCATGAGTTATATTCCACTACATTCGAATTCTTCATGCTTTCACTCCCCGCTCTCCATCCTTTTCTATTCTCTAGAAAAACTCAAGTCCATCAATTTTCTAATCTAGGGCATCTGATATCTTTTTTGTGAATCTTTTACTGAGTCCTTCAATCTATTCTTGGGTCTTCCCCTTGATCTACTGTTCTCAGGTCTCTTCTCCCATCTTCTAACTAATCTCCCCTCCTGCATTGTT
>SEYY01007640.1:15000-30000 GCA_009176605.1 Armadillidium nasatum
ATACTCGTAAGTTGTAAATTTAAAAATGCATTTGCACAATAAACAATAATAATAATAATAGAAGAGTTTTTTTACCTTTAAAATAATATATTTTATTAAAAACTCTTCAAAACACTGCAATTGCGTTTGTTTACAACATTACATACATGTAAAGTAAGGATGCCGAAAAAGTTTCGATATATATCGATATCAATATTTTTTCACAATAGTATCGAAAAATTTTCGATGATATTTTTAAAGCCGATATATCGATATTTTATCCTCAGTATCAAATCAACGAAATTTTTTTTTTTTTTTACTTATGGAAATTTTAAGTAGTTTTCTGTTACTTTATAAAATATAACTTACGCAAACTTTTTTTATTTTTAAGTGCGTAAATGTTGGATGATGGTGACATTTTTTTTAACTCGGAAGAGGACAGGTCAGGAGGTCAGGTCAGATTTTGCGAGAAAAGTAGAGGCTTATATATATATATATATATATATATATATATATATATATATATATATATATATATATATATATATATATATATATATATATATATATATATATATATATATATATATATATATATATATATATATATATATTCCGTTTCATCGCTTTTGGAAAGAATAGACAGTTAGTTTGGGAGATTGGAAGAAAGAGGGGATAAAGTTAAGGATAGGTAGAAATGACGAAAAAAATATAGAAATAGAGAATGAATCGTACATAAGTAGTCTTGCCAAGTAAATGAAGATGCTTAAATAACTACAACATACAAAGAGCGAACAAATTTCCATTTATTTCTTGATTTTTAAGGTAAATTATAGAGACTTCATTGAAAAATAAAAATATATTTTTTTAAATAATTAAATAGGCTTAAATTTGGGGGTTGAGTTTAACAGGTGACCGCTTTAGTTTCCTCTGGGAATTGGGAGGTTTGGGAGGGGGGGGGAATAAGCTTTATGATCCTTTAAAAATTCTTTGCATGGCCTTCATTCCCACAAATGAGTTTGTAAACTATTGTAAAAATAATAACATGTGAAATGCAATAATACATGTAATTATAATGCATTAAGAAAATAGGGTATGCAATTTCCAAAAATGATACCATCTCACCAGTGGCTGTGCTAATGTCGTCGAGGACCCTTCATATATATATATATATATATATATATATATAATATATATATATATATATATATATATATATATATATATATATATATATATATATATATATATATATATATATATATATATATATATATATATATATATAATATATATACTAATCATATTTATTTTATATCACCCCAAAAAAAAAGACGGAAATCAGCTTAAAAATATGGTTTTTTTTAAGCCGATTTCCGTCTCTTGTTTTTAGGGTGTTATATATATATATATATATATATATATATATATATATATATATATATATATATATATATATATATATATATATATATATATATATAGGTCAGACTTCGGTTTGAGCCAGCTACATATTTAAGAAACTATTGAACGTACGTAAAAAAGGATTATATTTTTAGAATCCTTGTCGAATTTCAGTTAGGAAAAGTGTAAAATATTTGCAAATAAAAAAAAAAAAAAAAAAAAAAAACATGATTGTGTACGATAAGCAATGAACTAACAAACCTAATTCGACTTTATGTAACCTGAACGACCAAAGATGGCCCCCGTATACAGGCCTAACTGATGTAATACACCATATATATATATATATATATATATATATATATATATATATATATATATATATATATAATATATATATAAATATTTAACATCTTTTACAATTTTGTTAGTCATTAGCGAAATTTTAGCTATTCAAATTTCGGAAAATTTATTTTAAAAAAATTGACATTGCCAAACGTACGATTCTTTCACAGTTATAAAAAGTAAATTTTACTTACGTAATAAAATTATTATAAGAATTTTGTTTTGGTATTTCCCAATGTTTCTTACCTAAGATTCGACAAGGATTCTAAAAATATAATCCTTTTTTACGTACGTTAAGTTTTTTAAATATGCAGCTGGCTCAATCCGAAGTCTGGCCATATATATATGTATGTAACTGCTTTGTTTTATTCTTTAATCTCTTTGGATTTCTTTTTATACTTGCAGAAAGGTCTCTTTCGTGGGTCCCAAAGATCTGGGGTTTTCCCGCAGCGCAGGGTTCGTGTGGGCCTTTTCGCTGCCACTGCTCATTGGAACCTTAATATTTTTTTTAAAAAAATCGTAATAGTTAGACCCTTGAAATTGTAAATGAGTATAGTACGTACCATGGATCGTCAAATTTTATATTATTCGATTCTCTAACCACTTTAAGTCGACTAAAATAAGTTGCGGAACAGGGAATTGAAACTTTTGCATTCTGCAACACGGACGCATATTTCATGGCACAATCGGCACATGGCAAGTTGTGTCCCCAAAGGTATGAGCCCCCAAAGTTGACAATTTAAAAATGTATGCTCAGAAGTACCAGAAACCACCTTTGTCTGTTTGTCGGCCTTTAACTTGAAAACGGTAATATATAAAAGAACCTGTATTACAGATTTGGAATCCGGGGTTCCAAATCCTTATGGAATATGGAATTCAAGCCTCGTTATTAATAAGAAAGTTATAGGAATTAAAAACTTACACAAACTTTTATTGGAAAATATCAAAAGTTAAACTAAAATGAAGCTAAAACTAAAACAAAGGTTAAACTAAAATGAAAACCTGTTAAAACTTAAGAGACTCTACCCATACTCATCTGAAACAGAAATGATCTTTTTGAACACAATTTTTTAGGCATTTAATCGCCAAATGAGGGTAACTTCAGTTGGAATTGAGAATTTTTCTTTTTTTTGTTAATATTTTTTCAGCATTTTCATTAAGGTAAGGCAGAACTTATATTTGATCACATATCTCACAGAAAATGAGAAAAAATAAACTTTCCCGATTTATGAGGAAATTTTTTTTTTTCAAAATCTGAAAAATTTTATGTCTATTTTACAATATATTGGAGATCATTTTCGAAGGGAAAAAGTTCTCTTGTCGATATATCGATATTATAACTTTTGGAGATATTAAAGTTTTAATAATTTTTAGGCTTTTCCTCTTACAATCGCAACTGAGACTTGCCTCTTGAAATTTAATATTTCTGAGCCTCTTGAGTGATTTTTTTTAGCGAAAGTTACCTTTATATATATATATATATATATATATATATATATATATATATATATATATATATATATATATATATATATATATATATATATATATATATATATATATATATATATATATATATATATATATATATATATATATATATATATCGATAATTTTTTTTAACTGATAGTATCGAGGGCAATTTGGTATTTTTAAAAATTATCGATACTCGATATATCTATTTTTTTTAAATATCGGCATCCCTAATATAAAGTTGCCAGCTCGGATTTTTAGAACATATTCATTAATCATTATTCAACACTATATTTCCACAAAGACGTCGCAGAACTTAGCAAATATTGTTGATCATGATTTACACTTGTTTTCTTGCCTTTTCTTGCAAACGACACAAAATCTTGAGCTGAACTTGCGCCCTTGCGCTCTTTAAAAAATGTTGAAGCGCAAGTGCAAAAGCACTATTTTCTCAAAAGTTTGAGCAAGCGCAAGAGCTCTAGCCATTTACTTAATCCACTACTTGCACTTTAATTGCGCTTATGCTCACCTCTGATATATATATATATATATATATATATATATATATATATATATATATATATATATATATATATATATATATATATATATATATATATATATATATATATAGGTAAATAATTATGGTCTACTAACTCTCTAGCTAGCAGATCAGATACATTAAACATCAGAGTTTAAATTTGCTATAGGAGAATCGAAAACGGGACCTATAGCACAGAAGCATAGAGTTTTACCACTACGCTACTAGCAGTTCAGTAGCGTAGTGGTAAAATTCTATGCTTTTGTGTTATAGGGCCCGGGTTCGATTCCACTATAGCAAACTTTAAGGTCTGATGTTTAATATATATATATATATATATATATATATATATATATATATATATATATATATATATATATATATATATATATATAGCTAGCTAAAAAATCAATGAAGACAGTTTTGAAGTACCAATTTAAATTGTAAAGATCTGAAATTTCTTTTAATTATTTGATCGAGTGGGGAAGAATCCATAAAATAAGGATTTTGGGAAATAAAACTGATATTTCGGGAAATTTAAGTTTGTAAAATCATTACAGTGTTCAACATACCGAATATATATATATATATATATATATATATATATATATATATATATATATATATATATATATATATATATATATATATATATATATATATATATATATATATATATATATATATATATATATATATATATATATATATGTTTGGTGTGCTCAACTCTGACATTTTTCGGTAGGAATCATTTCAATACTCGTCACCACCTCATTTTTCTGGTAACTGAATATCAAAGAATGCTTTTCTATTTTTATCTATTATATTAATTTCCCGTAATCATTTTCAAAACATATTTCATCTTCATGTTCATTTTCATCCATTATTAGAAAGGGTTTTCACTCTTTCGCTTGGTCAAGAGAGCTTCTTCATCCTTCTGGTCTTTAAATTCTTTTTCTAGAAGATTAGGCCTCTCTCTGTAATGGTATCGAATGGTGGTTCTAGAGTTGTTGCAAGCAAAGATTGTTGGATTAGAATGCTTACTCTGTAGTTCAACCTCTCCTTACAAACTCGTTACTGATGCCAAAACAAAATTACTCCAATCTTTTGAAACTTTTATAAAATTGCTCTTCTATTTTTTCATCTTTCTTCTCAATCTTCTCATATTTCTTATTTATCCTTTTCTCTGTTTCTAAGATATTCGACATCAATATTAAATTTTATTTTTTCATATGTATATGTATTTTTTAGTTAAAATAAAACTAATTTTTCGGCTCTTGAAAATTTTTTTATTTTTAGCAATTATGAATATATATATTATATATATATATATATATATATATATATATATATATATATATATATATATATATATATATATATATATATATATATATATATATATATATATATATATATATATATATATATACATATACATATACATATAATATACATATATATATATATATATATATATTATATATATATATATATATATATATATATATATATATATATATATATATATATATATATATATATATATAATATATATATTTATTTCAGTGCTAGCGTCATTTATTTCAAATGTAAATACAAATATATAAATTTCATTAAAATCATCCAAAAAAAGATTTTTAAAAATATTTTTTCCACTTCACTTTTTTTTATAAAAATTTTCAAAACTTTATTTTCAGAAGAATAAGTTGAAATGTCAGTCTGAGATGACATTCAGATTATTCCTTACGGAAATATAAAAAGAAATCTACCTATTCTGTCATTTATCATTGAGAGATCAAGAATTGAACGTGTCTGGCTTATTTGCCATTGAACTTTATAATTCACAAATAGTCGTTTCTCAGAGGTGAAGGTTATTATGGAGATATATTTTGGTCGAATAATATCAATCATTTTCATCAAGAGAAACAAAAATAAAAGAGAATTTATTTGCAGTAAAATTTCGGTGGTTTGATTCGTGTTTGATTTATGAATATATTTTAATAAAAAGTTAATTATAAAATATATAAGATTAGTTAACTAAAAGAATGGATTAGTAGACTAATAACAAATAGCATTTGTATTGTGTATAATAAGTAATATCAAAATATTAAAATTATTTTATTTTCAAAATGATTTTAATATTTTTCAGAGTAAGTAATTAATATCTATTTTATATAAGAATTAAAATTACTTCCGTCCTGATCTAACTATGCCTGTTTACTACGGTACTTTTAAGTTATTTTGTTTAAGAAATTATTACAGTACATTAAAATAAATCACTGATCAAGGTTTTACACAACTCATTTAACCTAACCTAACAATTTTTTTTCTGATACGTAGTTGCATTACTTAACTTTTTTTTTTTATTCTAGTGAAAATTTGACGTAGAAAATAAATTCCAATAACTTTTTTTTTTTTTTTTAAATAATGCATTGATGAATTTTCACATTGTTAGACAAGAACATATATATATATATATATATATATATATTATATATATATATATATATATATATATATATATATATATATATATATATATATATATATATATATATATATATATATGTGAATGTGTGTATGTGTGTATGAATGTACGTGAGTGTGTTTGAATGTCTGTGTGTATGCGTGTGTGTGTGTGTATGCGTGTGAGCGGGCTGTTTGATTCGTAAGTAAGAGTTGATGATAAGGAAGACGTTCGAAGGAGACAAACGATTCACATAGATGAAACGAAGCTTGAAGGATTCATCTAAATCTGAGTCTTTTCCAGATGATGTTGAGACACATTTTCGAGACAAGCATTTTGTATTCTTTTTTTTAGCCTCTGAAACATTAATTCCAATTATATATATATATATATATATATATATATATATATATATATATATATATATATATATATATATATATATATATATATATATATATATATATATATATATATATATATATATATATATATATATATATATATATTATATATATATATATATATATATATATATATATATATATATATATATATATATATATATATATATATATATATATATATATATATATATATATATATATATATATATATATATATATATATATATATATAATATATATATATATATATATATATTATATATATATATATATATATATATATATATATATATATATATATATATATATATATATATATATTATATATATATATATATATATATATATATATATATATATATATATATATATATATATATATATATATATATATATATATATATATATATATATATATATATATATTATATATATATATATATATATATATATATATATATATATATATATATATTATATTTTTTTTTTTTTTTTTTTTTTATTTTTTTTTTTTTTTAAAATTTATAATTTTAAAATATAAAAATAAAAATAAAAATAAAAAAATAAATATTTAAAGATAAAATAAAATTTAAAAATAAATATATTTAAAATTTTAAGCATATCTCTGGACGAAAGATGAATATTTTAAAAAATATGAAGCAATAAAAAAGTTATAAAATCCTTTTTCAAGCCAACGTGTTTAAACTGAAGAATTTTTCAAGTATTATAAATATATATATATATATATATATATATATATATATATATATATATATATATATATATATATATATATATATATATATATATATATATATTATATATACATACACGTTGTTCTGTTTAATTTATCATTACCGGAGGTTGTCAAGCCATGCGGAACTGAGTTCGCAAATCATATTTTTGCTTACCCATATTTGTGTACTGCGCTAACTTTCATGCTCAATTTCTTATGGTTAGTTACAGTAGGTGGTTACGGTTGATTCCTTGACTCTGCATTATTCTTAACTATGTCATATAAACTGCGAAGTGGTGATATCCACGTGCTTTTAGTTCTACGTTTGAATCATCAAATAACTGGAGCTAAACTACCATTTAATCGACAAGTATTGTCCGTCTAATTTTATAATATGCGAGAGATTAAGCTTACACTCAGTGAAAGCGCGAATTTAGTTGTGCGTGAATGTGAAATACTTTGGAAAAAGGCAAGGGTTCCAACATGATCCCTTCACAATAGCGTAAAACAATTGCTGAACTTACATTCTACTTGAAGAAGACTACAAAGAAAATGCAAGAAAATCTTCAGAAACCTTAAGACAACATGAATTTTTTTTTTTGAAAATAACTTGGATAACCTCTTCGATATAGCCCATGCAAATCCTCTTCAAATGATTAAAATCGAAGAAAATAAAATTTTCTTGCTTCAACAGAGTGAACCAGGACGCACAGATTTTTTAGGTGGTATTAACAAATCTTTTAAAAAGGAAGAAAGAGCAAGAGAAAAAAAAATCAAGCAACTTTATCAACCATATCTGCTCTCCAATCCTCGAGAGTAGATTATAAAGATATACAATCTCTAGTTCATATGAAAGCAGTAATGAAGATTTTGTTTTAAAACCCATAGTGGATGCGTCAAAAGAAAGTGTGGTTAGACGAGGAACTAAAGACATCATGATACCGAAGTTAGCGGTTGCATTAGACAGATGCAATTTGATAATAAGGTAATAGCAGAAGCCCTTGGGCACTATATTGATGAGTTTTCTGTAAATCGATTGACCTTTCAACGAGCTCTCCAAAACTTATGAAAGAATCGTGCTGAAAAAATTAAATCAGCATTTCAAGAAATTATTCAAAATTTTGTTACACTTCATTGGGATGGTAAACTTTTACCTTCCTGAAATGTCAGAGACCCAAAAGAAGAAAAACTTCCAGTTGAAAATTAGCAATTAATTGGAGTTCAAAATAATTAAACTCATCAAGTAGGAAACAGGCCAGAGAAGTAATGAAGCAATAAAAACCTGGGAAATAGAAGAGGTTCAAATTTTTTTTAGTGACTCAACTGCATCGCATACTGGTCGTATCAATGGGGCCGTTGTACTTATTAAACAAATGCTAAACAGAGATATATTGTATTTTCCATGCCACCATCATATATATGAATTTGTTTTACGAAGCGCATTTGAATACAAATATACCACAAGTAACAACCAGTTCTGAAATACAATTTTTTAAATAATTACGAGAGAAATGGATAATTATCTCGTTGATCAAGATCTCTTGAAAACTTTTTTCAAAGAAAAGAAGTTGAACGAAGTGCTGAACTTTCTTAATATGGAATTTAAAAAAAAAAATCATTACGAGGTGAATACCTTGAGATTATTGAGTTATGCATAATATTTTTGGGTGGAGACTTGGCTCATAACTTAAAAATTCATCTTCAGGGGCTGTTCATCAAGCTCGTTGATGGTTGATGGCTCGAGCAATTAATTCTTTAAAAATTTATTTAAGACGTGAACTTCAGTTATATAATGAAGATTCGAAGTCCCTACAGTTTCTTGTAAATTTATTGGGAAATTTTACCTAAAATCACGGTATACGTAAAATTCAGCGGAAGAGGCATCAAATCAAGTTTTGTGTTTTTTTTGTAATCATTAAAAGAATTTGAGAATATTGATCCCATTATATCTGAAGCAACTCCGAACAGATTTAGGCAGCAATTGTGGTACTTATCAGAGGAAGCGTCAGTTTTGTCGCTATTTGATGACAATGTAACTGTTGAAACCAAAATGAAAATCAAACAAAATTTAAATAATGATTTTCAAAACTGTACAAAGAGGTATTTTGCTCCACTTTGGTATAATAGACGATAAATTTTTAGGGAAGTGGAATTACTGTTTCGTTATTATTATTATTATTATTATTATTATTATTATTATTATTATTATTATTATTATTATTATTATTATTATTATTATTATTATCATTATTATTGTATTGAAAAAACCTTTGATGAATTTACAACAAAAGTGGGCATGAACCTGTTTTCTAAATTGAAGTAAGCACCGATTATCTGAAAGAATATCTTTCTACCTAGAGTCAGAGCATCTCATATGCAATCGCTTAGCAGATTATTGGGTCCTTAAAAGTAGTGAACGGTATAGTGGAAAGAGAGCCATGAAGCCGATGCAGGGCTTTCATGGACGTTTATCCACAGAGGAAAAACAGTGTTGTATTCAAGAACAAAGACTAATATTCCCAGACTTTAAGAAATAAACATTAAAAAGGAAATATCACCAATGACGTATATGATTATATGTATAAAAACACAATCTTTTCTTTCTGTTATGTATTATGTGTAACACTTTTTTCATTATACTATATATATATTATAATAATTTATTTACATGCTTCATTCCTTGAAGAATGATTTTGAAAGATAGCCAGAAAAGTGATTTTTAGTTGTTAATAATATTTCAAATTGATATAAACTTTTAAACATGATGTTCTTTCATTTTAGGGGAATTTTGAACCAAAAATTGTTGCGCTCAAAATGTTATCATTTATATCTCGAAAAATAGTTGTGTGTACATAAAAATTAATTATATTATTATTATTGAACCGATTTTGTCCTATATGGGAAAGAAAATTTGGTGGTGATATCTTGAACACTAAAAAAGTTATAAAGGAAAATCAGTATATGGGCGCAACTTAATTTTCGATTTTGGATTAATTAAGAAGACAACCTTGGAACTTTAACTCAAAGTCGGCACAGGTTATAGATATTCAATTGACCTAAAATTTCATACAGGTTTGGAATAACCGAAGAGAATAAAAATTGTGAATATGTGTTTAGATTTTCTCAAAGAAATTTTTCCCCTCTAATAAGGGACACCCTTATATATATATATATATATATATATATTATATATATATATATATATATATATATATATATATATATATATATATATATATATATATATATATATATATATATATATATATATATATATATATATATATATATATATATATATATATATAATATATATATATATATATATATATATATATATATATATATATATATATATATATATATATATATATATATATATATATATATATATATATATATATATATATATATATATATATATATATATATATATATATATATATATATATATATATATATATATATATATATATATATATATATATATATATATATATATATATATATATATATAATATAATATATATATATAATATATATATATATATATATATATATATATATATATAATATAAATATAATATATATAATATATATATATATATAATATATATATAATACAATATAATATATATATATATATATATATATATATATATATATATATATATATATATATATATATATATATATATATATATATATATATATATATATATATATATATATATATATATATATATATATATATATATATATATATATATATATATATATATATATATATATATATATATATATATATATATATATATATATATATATATATATATATATATCTTATCCTGAAGGCATCGTATCTACGAAGTTGGAATGAGGAAAAGCAGAGTTAAGTGAAGGTATATAACCTTTAGTTCGAAGAAAAAAATATGAATTGAATTGCTCCATGCCAGAGAGAATCACTTCTAATAAACGTCCCATCCATTGCAAAGGACTTTGAAACAGTAGTCATTCCATGAAAAATTGAATAAGTGCGATCGCAAGTCAGACAAGTAAGGATTACAAGGCCTGGAAACGTTTCCTCGCAGTTTACAAGAGTCTTTCCCGCAAAAGACTTCAAGACTTCAAGGAATAGAACTAGATACAGAGAGATGATCGGGAAAACACACAGAAGGAAAGAGTTTAAAAAAAAATAAGAAGAGCAACCTTAAGTTTAGAAAAGGTCTAAAATGTTGGGTTCATCTTCAAGACGACCAGTGACACTGGTATAGAGCTGCACCACCTGCTGGAGGCTATTCTGGATTGAAAAATGGAAGGCGAGTTCACCAGCTGTACCTTGAGAATTATTTGATGATCATTTAATTCATCAAGGAGAATGATTTCACAAAAAGAAGAGGAGAGAAATTGCTCCATTTTGGATTGTAAGTAGTGTAAGAATTTTGAATACTCAGTTGAGTTAAAAGAACAGATGAATTTGGAAGTTGATTAGTAAGAATGCCTGAACATTAAGGTAGATATTTTGGAAAACTCCAATTTAGGCACATGAGAACAAACAACGTCGTTAGACTTTTGTGCACAACAACTGCCTTAGGCTGAATTGACGATAGAGACAGTAAGAGGAAATAAAGTAAAGTTGCTGTCCGAAAGGTCGAACATCTTAGTTTCAGTTAAGAATAAGAAGTGAAGTTTAGAGGAGGGAATGTGATGTTCAACAAAGATGAGTTAAAAATTAATAAAAAAAGAAAACTTGTACCAGAACAGGACGGCGACTATGAAATGGTGCCAACTCTACCTCTAAGTGGCGATGGTGTAGGGTAATGGAAGGGTCGCTGATGGAGTCGCTCCTCTTTGACTCCTCAAAGCTATATTTATTCAAGCCATTTTTATAATTTTGCCAAAAGATAAGTAATGTGAACATTAATAGTGATGCGGTGCCCTATATATATATATATATATATATATATATATATATATATATATATATATATATATATATATATATATATATATATATATATATATATATATATATATATATATATATATATATAACTTAGGATTTAAAACAAAAATAATTAAAAATTTAAAAGGTAAAACACTAAAAAGATATTAACATTGAAGATAAGAAAAAATTATCAACCACGGAGAATAAAAACAAAAAGAAAGTGGCGACAGTTTCCGAGCCTTGTTTCCTGTCTCCTTCATCAGGCCAGTATATATCTCAGTATAAAGCAAATACTGAATGATTAATACGAGATAAGGTACCAAATTTAAACAGTGTCAAAGACTGTGATTTCATGCTCGGTATAAATTAATGTGCGAAGACAAATGGTTAATTAAATTCGAAAATAGATTGCATTGAGCGATGAATTTCAATATAGAACAGAGAGAAAGACGAGCAACCTTCACGTGTTTTTGAGAGGTATTCATTTTGTTGGCAATTGAACAAGGTCGTTCATTCTCTTGAAATTAATTAATATAATAATGGTTTAATTGATAAATTAATTATGATTAAAATAATTTGATTAAATACTCGCGAAACTGAGGTACATATGTTTATCGTTATCGTTCGAACAAAGAAATTTGATTTTAAACTCTATTCCTTTTCACATCATAGAGTTTGTGACTCTTCGGGTTAATATAGGCAGCTGAAGTGGGTATTGTTCGGTCCAAAATGACGTCTCATCTGGTTTTGAAGTTCAAGTTATGATATGCATTATTACAAAATTAATATTGCCTTATCTTTTGTGATATAATTCGGTTCAGAAACGTTTTCTTTATTTGGGAGAATAGAATGGCAGGATTATACCCCCCCCCCCGCATTTCTTTTAATTACTGTATTTGATATTTGATTATGGGGGGGTGGAGAGGCTTAACTCCCCATACTGGCAAATTAATAAATATAATTATTAAATAAATTAATTTATAAGCATTTATTTTATATATATATATATATATATATATATATATATATATATATATATATATATATATATATATATATATATATATATATATATATATATATATATATGTTTCCTCTAGTGGGCAAAGGCCAGAGCCTACCAATATCCACCAGAGTTGGGGAGCATTCGAAATCGAGTTAATGGCTATATATATATATATATATATATATATATATATATATATATATATATATATATATATATATATATATATATATATATATATATATATATATATATATATATATATATATATATATATATATATTATATATATATATATATATATATAAGCAAAAAGGTTTACGATATTTCGATATTTCACCATTATCGTAAAATTAAAAAATTCAAATTTTTTTTAACTCCTCAAAAAGATCCCCAATTGGGGTACGCTCACCCCTATAAAAAGAGTCAGAAATTTTTAAAGATTTTACAAAAATTATTTTATCATATTTTGCTTCTTGTGATATTCTTTGAGTTATGAGCCTTGTAGTCAGCGGTAAATAATGATAATAATAATAATAATAATAATAATAATAATAATAATAATAATAATAATGATAATGATAATTAATAATAGACTTTAGACTTTAATTTTTATGGAATCTATTAAATTAAACTTTACGGGTTAAACAAATAATATAAGAACAGAAACCAATACAAAACTAAAAATTTTGTTTCAAAAATGAAATTACATGCCTTCTAAACACCGCTCTAGATGGTAGGGTTGTAAGGTCATCAGGCAATATAGCCCAAAATATAATGGCATTATTCAAGAAAAAATTGCTTGTAAACAAAAGGTAAATGAAGCAAAAACCGTCTAGTAACATATTCATGTTGCCACTCGACATCATGCATAAAATCATAAAGCAAAATATGGGATCCGTTAATAGCATCAAACGAATTCCGCAAGCTTCTTATTATAAACCTGTTTAATAGTCATCATATCAAGAGAACGATAAAGCCCGGCCAGGCTACCAATGTTAAGGTTAGAGCCAATTTTTCTTATTGAGTTGTTAACTGCCACACTTAATCTATTTAAATGTACAGGTGTAGATGACCCCCATGCAAAAATATGTAAATTAATTAAAGGATATATAAATGAGTAATATAAAGATCAATATGAGAGTAGAGCAAGACAACAGCTTATTCAATGAGTACAACATACCATTTGCTCTACCAATTGATGCAACAAACCCAGATATGTGAATGTCAAATTTGAAATGATCTTGAATATAGAGACCTAAATATTTAATAATGAATTCCAATAATGAAATATTTTGATCTTAATTGAAAACAAATATAAATAATAATTATATTTAATCAAATTCTTTTTTTTTTTTTAAATAAACTTGAAAAAAAAATAAATATATATATATATATATATATATATATATATAATATATATATATATATATATATATATATATATATATATATATATATATATATATATATATATTTATTTATTTATTATATTTTATTTATTTATTTATTTATTTATTTATATATATATATATATAATATATATATATATATATATATATATATATATATAATATATATATATATATATATATATATATATATATATATATATATATATATATATATATATATATATATATATATATATATATATATATAATATACGTCTGGCTTTAAAATTATTCTAG
>SEYY01007641.1:0-2500 GCA_009176605.1 Armadillidium nasatum
TTCTTCACATGTGTCCTACATATTTACAAACGCTTACACTTACATTACCTATTAAATTAATCAAAAATGGCTAAACTTAAATCTGCCTCGGAGAATCCTAGAGGGGCGGATTCCAAACATAGCCCCTCATCTACTCCTTCCCCCATCACCACTTGGGAGTTGGTGGCCTCCGGTGATGGGGTTGGCGCCACCAAGACCTCTATGCCGGCTTGCCCTGGTGCACGGTCTTCGTTTTTTATTAATTTCTGCAACATTCGCGGTCTTTTTTCTAATCTCCACTTTGTCGAACACCACCTCTCTTCTTCTAGACCTCATCTCTTGTTCTTAACTGAAACTCAGGTGTCTGAGTGCTCTGACAGCAAACCCTACTCTGTTTTCTCCTACTGTCTCTATCCTCAATTTTCAGCCAAAGGCGGATGTTGCGCATATGTGCGCAACGATGTTGTCTGTTCTCGTGTCTCTAATTTGGAGTCTTCTGAATTCTCAACTTTATGGCTCAAACTTTCTTGCAATTCTACGACTAAATTCATTTGTTCTGTCTACTTATCCCTAACTCTACAGACTATCCAAAATTCTTCGACTATCTTAACTCCAAAATAGAACACATTCTTTCTTCTTCTCCTTTCTCTGAAATCATCATTTTAGGTGATTTCAATGTTCACCACCGCCAATGGCTTTCATCTAGTTCTCAAGATCCAGCTGGTGAACTCGCCTTCCAATTTTCTATCCACAACAACCTTGAGCAGTTGGTGCAACTCCCTACCCGTATCCCTGACCGTCTTGGTGATGAACCCAACATTCTAGACCTTTTTCTAACTTCTAATCCTTCTCCTTATACTGTTAAACTCTTTCCTCCTCTGGGTTCATCCGATCATCTTCTTATCTCCGTATCTTGTCCTGTCTCTTCAAGTCTTCCGCAAGAACGGCCCCCGCCATCGGCGAGGAGACGTTTCTGGCATTTCGGTGCCACTAACTGGTCTGACTTGCGGTCGTACTTTTCTGATTTTCCATGGAATGATTACTGTTTCCGTGCTAGGGGTCCCTCGGAGTGCGCTGAGCGCATAACTGAGGTGATTCTCTCTGGCATGGAGGCGTACATTCCATATTCTTTCCCTTCCACTAAACCTAATAAACCTTGGTTTAACTCTGCTTGTTCTCGTGCTATCCGCCGCAGGGATGCTGCCTTCAGGGACTACCGTCGTCTTCAAACTCCAGAATCTCATGCAACTTATATTTCATCCCGGAATCGTGCAAAATCTATTCTTCGAGATACTAAAAACTCTTTTCTCCGTCGCAAATGCAATAATCTTTCTGGCTCCTCTTCCTCTCGCCCTTTCTGGCATTTTGCAAAAAATGTCAACTCTAACTTTGCTTCTTCCTCTTTCCCTCCTCTACTATCTTCTGACGGTACAACTGCCGTTTTGCCTTCCTCTAAAGCTGAACTCTTTGCTCAAACTTTTGCCTTAAATTCAACCTTAGACGATTCCGGAGCTGTTCCTACTCCTTCAACCCCCTCTAACTCATTTATGCCTAAAATTGTAATTTCTTCTAAAGACGTCACTTCTGCTCTCTCTGAGCTTAACATTAAGAAGGCGTACGGTCCTGATGGTATCCCTCCTGTGGTTCTCAAAACTTGTGCTTCCGAGCTTGCACCCTGCCTTGGTAAACTATTTCGTCTATGTCTTTCTACTTCAACCTTCCCTTCTTGCTGGAAACGTGCGCTCATTCAGCCTGTGCCGAAGAAGGGGGACCCCTCTCAGCCCTCTAACTATCGTCCTATTTTCTTTAACCTCCGTTCTTTCTAAAGTTTTCGAATCTATCCTTAACAGGAAGATTTGGAAACATCTCAATTCTTCTAATCTTATCTCAGATCGCCAGTATGGCTTTCGAAAGAAACGCTCTACTGGTGATCTTCTTTCCCTTCTCTCTGACTCTTGGTCCTCCGCTCTTCGGCATTTCGGTGAATCTTTTGCTGTAGCGCTGGACATATCGAAAGCTTTCGATAGAGTCTGGCACAAAGCTTTGATTTCCAAACTTCCCTCTTTCGGAATCTATCCTTCTCTCTGTGACCTTCTCTCTGATTTCCTTTCGGGTCGTTCTATAGCAGCTGTTGTAGACGGCCACCGTTCATCCTATAAATCTATTAACAGTGGTGTTCCTCAAGGATCTGTCCTATCCCCAACACTTTTTCTGTTTTTCATTAATGACCTTCTCTCTATTACTTCATCTCCTATACACTCCTATGCTAAGGAGGGTGGCCTTGGAGCAACTAACCTCTGATCTATCTCTCATTTCCAATTGGGGCAAAGAAAACATGGTCGTTTTCAATGCCTCAAAAACTCAATTCCTCCATCTCTCTACTCGACACAATCTTCCACACAACTACGATATCTTCTTCGAAAACACGCAACTCAAACCTTCATCTCTTCTCAATATTCTAGGTGTTTCTTTTTCTCGTGATCTTTCTTGGAAAGATCACATTACCTCTCTTTCTAAACAA
>SEYY01007641.1:5000-22500 GCA_009176605.1 Armadillidium nasatum
ATATATATATATATATATATATATATATATATATATATATATATATATATATATATATATATATATATATAATAGTTGAGATAGCTTCTTTCCTAGTGAACCTTAATCTAATTAGAAAGGTTAAAGTCAAAACTAAGGTTTCCCACGTACTCATTTACACTGTGAACGTTTCCCATCGTATCTCGGTTCGTCTACAGCACAAACTAAATTTTACAAATTTCAATTTTTAAAATACCATCAAAATATTAATTTTTAAAATACAATCAAAATATAAGTTCATTAACTATATATAAGATATTTAAAAAAAAAAAAAATTACAATAAAATAATAAAAATACAGTGATAATATTGATACTGAAATAACAAATAAAAAGACTGGACTATTTTCGGAAAAAGGACTTAATTATTGAGTGAATAGTACAAAAGAAGCAGCTTGATCATTTAAGGATGGGCAATGATTTTTTTTTTATATATATAAAACTCCAATATCTTAGGATCAAGAAGGGAAAACGCATGTTGAAGGATTGAGAAATTAGAAAAAAAAGGTGGGCATCTCCATGGTCTTTTATGGCAGAGTGTACAGGAGAGCAAATAGGATGGTCTGTTCTAAAGGAAACTCCTCTATGCTTATCAATACTCATTTTCACTTGTAGACCAGTTTGTCCTACAAACGCAGCATTACAGCTGACTGAATTAAATAAATAAATTAATAAATTAATGAGGATCTGAGAAGCATTGGGTGAGATATTTTGTGTCTGAAGAAAGTATTAATTGAGTGACATAATTTTTTAGAATAAGCTGGCATTTGGAGAATGTAGCTTTCAATTATATAGTAAGAATATTTCTATTAAGTTGAGATGTAAGTGATCCTATATACGGAAGTTAAAAGTATACTTTTTGTTTAGGTACAAGAGGAAAATGAAGAGTGTCTGAAGATATTAGTGAGAAACTCAGTTAATACTTTTTATTGGAACTAATAAATGAAAATGGAAAAGTATTTTAATAAATTCCATCTCTGTATGGTATATATATATATATATATATATATATATATATATATATATATATATATATATATATATATATATATATATATATATATATATATATATATATATATATATATATATATATATATATATATATATATATATATATATATATATATATATATATATCAGAAAAAATATGTAAAGAAAGTTTCTAAATCGATACACTTTCTGCAACCCAAGAAATTGTTTATCCGTGGCCGAACTCAAAATGAGAAAATCTTTAGAATTATAAAATACGTACGATGCATTTGAAAAAAAAAAAAAAAAAAAAAGTGTGGGGGGGGGGGGGCCAATGGGAGAAATAAAACAAAACGAGGATGCGAGATCGGAATGACTTTTAATATAAAAATTTAAAAGATAATCTATAAGATTAGAGCTTGGATAATGACTATATAAGGTTAGACTGTCATTTGTTCCATTATTCTTCAAAAGAATAATGGCGTATATTTTATCTACAAAAAGTTGCCTCACTTTTGAGAAAGCAAAAATTATGAAAATAAATAAATAAATTTATTAAGATAAGTTTTGATTTGTAACGTTTATTATGAAAGCCAGATAAATCTTCAAACATATTCAAATTAAAGGAACCCCAAAAATAAAAACTTTTATTTACAATTTATATTTTTTGATAAACCGAAAATAAAAGTACAATAAATTATGATACAAACTTTCATAATGACTAGAAATAAACAATTCAAAAGAAGAAAAGTATCTTCTTGAAATCTAAAAGACAAAATAAACGAATCCACTACAATGCTCTTATAACAACAAATTTACGCTACCAAATTCATCTTAATAAATATTAACTTAATAATTTACCCAGTTCCTAAACACCACTCATATATATATATATATATATATATATATATATATATATATATATATATATATATATATATATATATATATATATATATATATATATATATATATATATATATATATATATATATATATATATATATATATATATATATATATATATATATATATATATATATATATATATATATATATATATATATATATATATATATATATATATATATATATATATATATATATATATATATATATATATATATATATATATATATATATATATATATGTGTGTGTGTGTGTGTGTGTGTGTGTTTAATCTTTTTTTTTTTTTTTTTTTTTTTTTTTGGAGATCCAAGGTTATATTAATAATTTAACTTAAAAATTAGTACGGTAAAAAAAAAAATTTAAATTTAAATTTTAAATATATATATATATATATATATATATATATATATATATATATATATATATATATATATATATATATATATATATATATATATATATATATATATATATATATATATATATATATATATATATATATATATATATATATATATCCAAAACTTAAACTGGAATTGGTATTTTTTTTTCTCTTTAAGAGTGCACAATGAAGCGATGCTTGCTGAAATAGCAAATAAAAATATTATTATTATTATTATTATTATTATTATATTATTATTATTACATAAAATATACTAAATCTACTATTAAATGTACAGTGATTCACTTGGTAAATATGGTTCCTCAATCAATATTTCTGTTTTTTGTATACAAACTTACTTTTGGCTCCATTCACTATACTATACACATTCGTTTTTTCCTGGAAGTTTTATTATTCAGCCTAAAACAATGTTCAAAGTCATTATAAGACTATCAATCATCCAATTAATAAACTAATTTTTAAAGCGTTTTAATGTGCATTCACATAGATACATTATTTTATAATTTACTCTAAAATACCATGTGCTCCTCTTAACCAAATTTTGCCCCCTTCCATACTCTTGCATTATTTTTTCATATTCTTCAATTTAAATCGTATTTCTTCTTTGACATTCTAGCATTACTATCACTTTAAATCACTACCTCTATACCCTTTGAATCCTTTAAATTTTTTACCTTCATTCTCCAAATACAATTTTATATTAACATTTTAATTTTATAAGTGTCTCTACTTCTCTATTTCAAGAAAACTTTTAGACATTTGTGACATCTTAGCTTTAGCCCTTGTATTAAAATCCATTTCACACTTCATTATTTATGTAACTAAGAAGACCTCGTTTAACCCAATTTTATTCAATCCATTTTCCTACATACTAACTACTGTTAAAACAAATCATTGCTAAAATAACGTAATCTATCAACACTTGCTTATAAGTACTTACAAAGCTGCTATTTTTAAAATATGTGTCTAGTATAACCCAATCACCAGCTTCATCCATCATAATAATAATAATAATAATAATAATAATAATAATAATAATAATAATAATATTAATAAGGAACTCAATATCAGCTTTTGATTTAATAAAGGATCTACATTTGGATTCCAAATTTCTAAATAGCTATTTTTGAATATAGTTTAACTTCTTTAGAATTATTCTTGAGAACAATCTACAGCAGAAGTAGAAAGTATATTTATTATATTCTCCTGACGCGTTTCGTCTCTGCACTTGAGACATCTTCAGAGGAAGTTCTTTCAATAATGAATGAGTGTGATTTAAATTTAAAGCATGCATTTTGCAAATAATCAATTCAAATAATATTAAGTTTCATTGACAATTCATTGAATTTTATATTAATATCAGGTCTACGGTTTTTAATGTAAAATGCCTCCGCTATTTTCAATTTTTGCACTTCACACGACCTATATAATGCTATAAAATGTTTAGAGATATTAGGTATAGTTGACATACCATGCGCTGTGTCAAAATGGGCAAAGATCTTACTAGGCTTGAAGCGGTGCTGATATGCCCTATCCGACAATTTATTTGTCGTATAACCAATATATGTCGACGTACAGTCAGACTCAGGGCAGTTAAATTGGTATACAACATGGTGGTTGTCGTCTGGAGCATCTCTTGTACTGAAGGAGGAAGACAGCTATTTCGACTTGTGATAAAGTCTGACTTTGATCTTGTTGTTATTATCTATTGGTTTTATGTGAGTGTTCAGAATATTGCGCAGGCACTTTTCTTCTTTATCAAAATCGTTAGCATTTTGAGTTTTAAAAAAGAATTTTATTTGGTTCTTTTGGTTATCAATATTTTCTTTAATGTATAATTTCGAAAGGGTTCTGTTTATTAAGGTCTCAATCAAATATTGTGGATGGTCACAGTTAACTAAATTTTGTCTAATGCGAGTGATTTCTTTGTTGAATGATGTCCAATCAGAGCAAATGTTATATGCTCGGTAAACTAGAGTTTTAACAATAGAGTTTTTATAAATATTAGGTGAGTAGGACCCATAGTTCATATACATGCCATTGTCAGTGGGTTTGACATGTATTCCCGTAGACAATGTTCCATCATGATTTGCAGTGATTTTAATATCTAAAAATTAATAGTATTATTGATGCCTGTTTCATAAGTAAATTTCAAACATGATAACTCTTGTAATCTGTTGATAAATTGATGTATGTTATTCAAGTTCTTAAAGACAGTAAGGGTGTCATCAACATATCTTATGTAAAATACTGGGTTAAAATTGTTATTTTCACTCAGAATTTTATTTTCAAGATTACCATGTAGAAGTCGGCAAACGTTGGTCCAAGTGGCGAGCCCATTGACACTCCATCAATTTGTAGTATATATTTTCTTTAAATTTAAATGGTGTTTGTGTACAGCAAATCAATAAAAGGTTCCTCATATTTTGTTCCGACATTTCTGGAGGTGACATAGTATTTGAGTGATAAACATTATTAATTATTCTATCAATAGTCTCAAGAACTGGTACATTTGTAAACAACGATTCTACATCAAGGGAAGCGAATACATCTGTAGATAAAGAAGAAAAGTGCCTGCGCAATATTCTGAACACTCACATAAAACCAATAGATAATAACAACAAGATCAAAGTCAGACTTTATCACAAGTCGAAATAGCTGTCTTCCTCCTTCAGTACAAGAGATGCTCCAGACGACAACCACCATGTTGTATACCAATTTAACTGCCCTGAGTCTGACTGTACGTCGACATATATTGGTTATACGACAAATAAATTGTCGGATAGGGCATATCAGCACCGCTTCAAGCCTAGTAAGATCTTTGCCCATTTTGACACAGCGCATGGTATGTCAACTATACCTAATATCTCTAAACATTTTATAGCATTATATAGGTCGTGTGAAGTGCAAAAATTGAAAATAGCGGAGGCATTTTACATTAAAAACCGTAGACCTGATATTAATATAAAATTTAATGAATTGTCAATGAAACTTAATATTATTTGAATTGATTATTTGCAAAATGCATGCTTTAAATTTAAATCACACTCATTCATTATTGAAAGAACTTCCTCTGAAGATGTCTCAAGTGCAGAGACGAAACGCGTCAGGAGAATATAATAAATATACTTTCTACTTCTGCTGTAGATTGTTCTCAAGAATAATTCTAAAGAAGTTAAACTATATTCAAAAATAGCTATTTAGAAATTTGGAATCCAAATAATATTAATAATAATAATAATAAAATAAAAATTACAACTTACCATGAACCCTTGTTATTGTCAAAATATAGTTATATCCTATTAACAAAGTACCAAAACTTTAATTATGTAAATCTGGATTCATTTTGGAAACTCTTTAGTAATAATAAAGACCAAACACAGTAATATTGCAGAAAAATGTTTCCTGTTGGAAAAAGAGGAATAAAAAAATAAGCAATGATCAGTATATTACTCACATAATATGAAGCATAATATTGTTTAAAGATTAACATTCATTACTTATTCATTCAAATGTACCAATGACTTGGAAGGTGCTTGATTTAATTTATAGACTTTAAACATTTTTGTGCAATCTATAATGAACCAGCAAAAAGGTGAGGAAAAAAGAGTCTGACGTTTTTTGCCTTCAGGTTTTCCCATGAAAAGAAAGGATAAAAGAAAGATTTATTAATTTGTTCTCTCTGTTTTTGGAGATGCAAATAGAAATTCTATATGTATTAAGAAAGTATTATAAACTATGCTAAAAAAAAATTTATGCACAGTGATATTTAAAGAGATACTATTTCGATTACCCAATGGAAGTGATGCAGCAAAAGATAAAATTCAACTCATACGAGTGAAGAATGGCTGCATCATACATGATGAATTTCTTTATCTAAGAATTCATAACAATTTATTGCATTATTTTGTTCTTTATGTACAAGAATATTGCAATTTCATTTCTCCAAGTATATTAATTTAGTTAAATGAGTTTGAAATTATGAACATTAATAATAATCAAATTATAATAGAGTTCTCAAATTGCAATTTGGTATATATATATATATATATATATATATATATATATATATATATATATATATATATATATATATATATATATATATATATATATATATATATATATATATATATATATATATATATATATATATATATATACTTACTTGTCCTGGTGCACGGTCTTCTTTTTCATTAATTTCTGCAACATTCGCGGTCTTTTGTCTAATATCCACTTTATCGAACACCACCTCTCTTCTTCTAGACCTCATCTCTTGTTCTTAACTGAAACTCAGGTGTCTGTGTGCTCTGACAGCAAACCTTACTCTCTTTCCTCCTACTGTCTATACCCTCAATTTTCAGCCAAAGGCGGATGTTGCGCATATGTGCGCAATGATGTTTGTTCTCGTGTCTCTAATTTGGAGTCTGCTGAATTCTTTATTTTATGGCTTGCAACTCTACAACTAAATTAATCTGTTCTGTCTACTTATCTCCTAACTCTACATACTATCCAAAATTCTTCGACTATCTTAACTCCAAAATAGAACACATTCTTTCTTCTTCTCCTTTCTCCGAAATCATCATATTAGGTGATTTCAATGTTCACCACCGCCAATGGCTTTCATCTAGTTCTCATGATTCATCTGGTGAACTCGCCTACCAATTTTCTATCCAAAATAATCTTGAGTAGTTGGTACATCTCCCTACCCGTATCCTGACCGTCTTGGTGATGAACCCAACATACTTGATATTTTCCTAATTTCTTATCCTTCTCCTTACACTGTTAAATCTTTCCTCCTCTGAGGTTCATCAGATCACCTTCTTGTCTCTGTATCTTGTCCTGTCTCTTCAAGTCTTCCGCAAGAACGGCCCCCGCCTTCGGCGAGGAGACGTTTCTGGCATTACGGTGCCACTAACTGGTCTGACCTGCGGTTGTACTTTTCTGATTTTCCATGGAATGATTACCGTTTCCGTGGGAGGGGTCCCTCGGAGTGTGCAGAGCGCATAATCGAGGTGATTCTCTCTGGCATGGAGGCGTACATTCCATATTCTTTCCCTTCTACTAAACCTAACAAACCTTGATTTACTTCTGTTTGTTTTCGTGCTTTCCGCCGCAGGTATGCTCCCTTAAGGTTTTACCGTCGTCTTCAAACTCCAGAAACTCACGCAACTTATATTTCATTCCGTAATCGTGCAAAATCTATTCTTCGAGATACCAAAAACTCTTTTCTCCGCCGCAAATGCAATTGTCTTTCTGGTTCCTTTTCCTCTCGCCCTTTCTGGAATTTTGCAAAAAATGTCAACTCTAACTTTGCTTCTTCCACTTTCCCTCCTCTAGTATCTTCTGACGGTTCAACTGCCGTTTTGCCTTCCTCTAAAGCTGAACTCTTCGCTTAAACTTTTGCCTTTAATTCAACCTTAGACGATTCCGGAGCTGTTCCTACTCCTTCAAAACCACTCTAACTCATTTATGTCTAAAATTGTAATCTCTTCTAAAGACGTCATTTCTGCCCTCTCTGAGCTTAACACTAAGAAAGCATTCGGTCCTGATGGTATCACTCCTGTAGTTCTCAAAACTTGTACTTCCGAGCATGAACCCTGCCTTGGTAAACTATTTCGTCAATGTCTTTCTACTTAAACCTTCACTTCTTGATGGAAACGTGCGTTCATTCAGCCTGTGCCGAAGAAGCGAGACCCCTCTTAGTCCCTCTAACTACCGTCCAATTCCTTTAACCTCTGTTCTTCTAAAGTTTTCGAATCTGTCCTTAACAGGAAGATTTGAAAACATCTCAATTCTTCTAATCTTATCTCTAATCATCAGTATGGCTTTCGTAAGAAACGCTCTACTGGTGATCTACTTTCCCTTCCCTCTGATTCTTGGTCCTCCCGCTCTTCGGCATTTCGGTGAATCTTTTGTTGTTGAGCTGGACATATCAAAAGCTTTCGATAGAGTCTGGTACAAAGCTTTGATTTCAAAACTTCACTCTTTCGGAATCTATCTTTCTCTCTGATTTCCTTTCTGGTTGTTCTATAGCAGCTGTTGCAGACGGCCACCGTTCATCCTATAAATCTATTAATAGTGGTGTTCCTCAAAGATCTGTTCTATCCCCAACACTTTTTCTGCTTTTCATTAAAGACCTTCTCTCTCTATTACTACATCTCCTATCCACTCCTATGCCGATGACTCCACCCTTCATTACTCTTTTCATTTTGAAAGGCGCCCCTCCCAACAACAGTTAATAGACGCAAGGAGGATGGCCTTGGAGCAACTAACCTTTGATCTATCTAGCATTTCAAATTGGGGCAGAGAAAACTTGGTCGTTTACAATGCCTTAAAAATTCAATTCCTCCATCTCTCTACTCGACACAATCTTCCATACAACTATGATATCTTCTTCGCAAACACACAACTCAAGCCTTCATCTCTCCTTAATATTCTTGGTGTTTCTTTTTCTTGTGATCTTTCTTGGAAAGATTACATTATTTCTCTTTCTATACAAGCCTCTAAGAGGTTGGGTGTTCTGAGGCGCCTACAGCATTTATTCACTCCACCTCAATTGCTTGCTCTGCATAGGGGTGTTGTTCGCCCCTGTATGGAGTACACTTCATACATCAGGAGTGGTTCCACTCATACAGCTATCCTAGAAAAGATGGAGTCTAGGGCTTTTCGCCTTATCAACTCTCCTGCTCTCACTAATTCTCTCCAGTCTCTTTCTGCCCCTCGAATTGTTACGTCATTCTCTCTATACTACCTCTATTACAAAAGACACTGTTCTTCTGAACTTTCTTGTCGCATACCTCCTCCATTGAGAAGGGCTCGTTCTATTCGTCTTTCTACACAGTCTCATCCTTTCTCTATCCAACTCTCTGAACCCAGTCTTAACTACTATGCTCAATCTTACATGTACTTAAAGTCTACTTCCTTCATCTATTTTCCCAACTTCCTATGACTTATACACCTTCAAACGCCGTGTATCAGGGCATGTCGGCCTTTAATTTGACCATGTTCCCGACTTTCCCCCTAACTCTGGTGGAAGTTTTAGTAGGCCTCTGGCCTTTGCCCACCAGAGGTTAAATAATATATATATATATATATATATATATATATATATATATATATATATATATATATATATATATATATATATATATATATATATATATATATATATATGCTTTAATAAAAATGATATTAAAAGTTGGGACATTACGGATATAAAATAATATATAATATGAAAACTTACTGAGATAAAATTGTCGAAGGCATGACCATCAGCATCAGAGTCCCATAAACATCTGGCAGCAACTTTTACACCTTCTCCTCTTTGTTCACCAATGACAACGTGAACAACGTATCTATACTGAGGCAGATTTAAATCTACAAAAGAAAAAAAAACTATTAAAACTCAAGTCATACATTTTTATTGACACATAGATTAAATGTAATACTTAAAAGTTAGTGAAATAAGAAAACTAAAACAACTACAATGTTAAAAGCATTTTTCTCATAAAAAAAAAAAATTTAAATAAATAAATAAATCTCACACAGGAAGTAGCAAACTGTAAATTCCAATATTTTAGACCTACAATCTCAAAAATATTTCAACTGCACTCCATTTTAATTTTTCAGGTTTTTAAATGACCCATATTCAAAATCCATATTCTCGGAATTTTTGCAGACTAATTCAACTTTGATTCTATTCCACTTTGAATTTTGACCAATTCTGACTATATCTATTTTTCTTTTTTACTTTTAATTTCGACTTCTCTCTACCTAACAATTTTGACTCTGAACTATGTCTACATTTAAACCTTCGACCATAACTCCAGCTAAAACTTCTATATTACATTACATTTACTTTTCTATCTGAATTGTAGGTTATTACATCACAGCTCTAACAATAAAAAAAAAAAAAAACGCAAACAAAAAACTGTTTTCTTTATTATTTTGTCTTACAAAATTAAATCTACAAGGCTAGTTAAATGAATAGAAAATATTGTTGATATAAATAACAGAAACAATCCTGGCATTTAATTACTTATAATTATTGACAGTTGTTAGGTCTATTTCCGTTTTCCATGTGAGGTTTGTATGGAGGGATAGGTGATGAGAAGGGTATGTCAGGAGCTGATGTGGATTGGCTTGTTGGAGTAGTCGAGTAGGTAGGTATTTGTAGTTTAAAATGTTTAATGTTTCTAGGGTATCTAGGATATGTGTTCCTCTGGGGTCTGTTGGGAATCTTGGTACCATGTTGTGTGGTGGGCGTTGAAGTCGCCTCATATGATTAGGTTGGTGATTGTGTTCAGGAGTGCTAGATTTGGTTTATAATTGTTTGGACAGTATATTGATGTGATGGGATGGGGGATGTAAATGTTTATTATGGTGTGTGTGGTATTGTTGACTAAGAGTTTTTAAAGACTATATATATATATATATATATATATATATATATATATATATATATATATATATATATATATATAATATATATATATATATATATATATATATATATATATATATATATATATCCTTTGGTGGGCAAATACCAGAGACCTACCAATAATCAATGGAGTTAGAAAATTCTCTGGATGGGTCAAATTGAAAACCAACAACACTGATACAAGGCATTTGGAAGTGTGTATGTTAATTACAGATGGGAAAGGGAATGAGTTTCAGACATTAAATGCGGAGTTCATGTAACACTAAGCATAGAGATTAAGTCTAGTGTCAGAGAATTGGAAAGAAAAAGGATGATACTGTGTAGAAAGGCGTAAGGTTTACTCACCAACAGAAAAAGATTGAGAAAGTTAGTAAGAGCAAAATTTGTGATAAGACAAAAATCCCTACAATTCACCTTTTCAAGGAGAGCTGTGTGAAAAAAATATACAAATGAATAACAAGAACAAGCAACTGGGGTGAAGAAGCTCAGAACAACCAATTTCATAGAAACTTGTTTAGAAAGAGAAATAATGTGACCCTTCCAAGAAAGATCCATAGAAAAAGATACTTCGATAATAATTAGGACAAATAAAGGTTTGAGTTTTGTGCTTTCAAAGATATCATGGTTATGTGGAATATTATGAGTGTGTTGAGTAGAAAGATGGACGAACTGAGTTTTTGGGGTATGGAAACAACTATGTTTTCTCTGCTGCATACCGAAATATAAGGTTATTTTCTCTAGGACTACCCTCCTAGCGATAATTAATTTGCTGTTGAGTCGGATGGACTTCAAAATGAAAAGATTAATGGAGGGTATAGTTATTGGCTTAGGAGTCGATTAGTAATGAAGTAATAAAGAGAGTCACTAATGAAAAACAGAAAAATATTTGGTAATAGAACAGATATCTGAGGAGCACCCCTATTAACAGATTTAAAGGATGAACGGTGGACGTTTACAACTGTTATAGAACGAACGGGAAGTAAATCAGACACACGGCCACAGAGAGAAGGATATATACCAAAAGATGTTAATTTAGAAATCAAAGCTTTGTGCCATGCTCTATTTAAGACCTTTTTTATGTCTAGTGCCACAGCAAAAGATTCACAGAATGCCATAAAACAGTACAAAGAGTTAGAGAAAAGACATAGATCACTAGTGAGTACTGATAACGAAATAAGACACTCCTTCATTACGCCATTCGAAATAAATGCACTTGATATTACTTTATTTGAATTCAACATTAATTAAAGTAAAATTAAAGTAAATATAAGAACAGAAAATGACAAGCATCGAGTTTGCAATATTCACACAAAATTGATGTGAGTGCATGGCACTCCTTGTACTATAAGGGCGACACAATGGTGGTGGAATGGGAAAGGTCAATTACCTTGAGCATTTGCCAATATAAAACATATAGAAAAAAGAGATTGTGTGCCAAAGTCACGTGGCAGATACAGAGGGTCAAGAAATTAAAAGTAGGGGACAGCTTATTAGTTTTTTTCGCCTTAAACTCAACCTTGTCCAAAAGACAGGCAGAGCTGGAGTCACTCCCCCCCACACATACATACACACACAACCACCTCCCAAATGAGAACAGTGCTCTGTACATGATGGATAAGACCTTTATACAATGGGAGTTACTGTTCGAAATAAAACTTTCTCAACCTGAACAGAACTCCTATCTTATTTGAAGCCACCCTTGTAACCGTTGTTATATGAGGTTTTGAAGAGAATTTCCTGTCTATGTTCATACCAACAATATTGTTGATGTTCACAGGTGAGACAGAAGAGTTGTTGAAGGACATAGGCAAAGTTGGGAGGTGTTTTTGGAAGAGAGATGTTAAGATGTTGAGTTTCTAAAAGTTGAATTTCACAAGACTGAAGTCAGTGACCTCCCCCCCCAGAAATCCCATTCCAGAGTGGCAAGATTGCAACTCTAGATGCAAAAGAGAAAGCAGATTTGAAACAAGTAGAAAAATGGAGAGTCGAGTCATCGGCATAAGATAGAATTAATTTAGAAGTGCTGCCGCGAAGATCATTAATTAAAAGTACAGTTGGAGTTAGAAACAGAACGCCACAATTAACAGGAAAAGAGGAAGGAGTGGCTTTATCAACAAATACTGATATGGAACAATCTGAGAGAAAACTAAACATGAAAGTAAAGTAAAGAGAAGGAAGAAATTCAAAGGAAAGGAACTAAGAAAGCAGTGACACTAGTCATAAACTGTCAAAAGCTTTAAATATCTCAAGCGAAGTTCGTAAAATAGTGAGACAAGAGAGTATGTCTCCAGTAAACCTCGAGCGTCGAAAGTCATACCGATGATCTGATAGAAGGGAACGAGATTCCAGATAATTCGGGAAATGAAAATTGAGGAGAGTTTCAAAGATTTTAGACAGAAACAAGGGAGAGCTATAGGAAGATAGTTAAAGGATTAGAACAGCTTAAACCTCTTTGTAATCGACTGAATATATGCTCGCTTCCAACACAGAGGGAAAGTATTAATATTAAGTCATAGAGTGTATTGTAGAACAAGGACAGCCACTAGCTCAGACGCACACTCCATCAAAATTTGAGAAGGAATGCCATCCATAGATCTCAGGATCTCATACACCCGATCATGTGTGATTACAGGTAGAAACATAGAACACCTGAGAGGAGGATTAAGAGATTAAGATGAGGGATAATAGAATCGTCCAGGGCGAAATTTGTTGAAGAAAAGAGAGTTAGATGCAGTACTGTCAGAGCGAATACGAGCGGAAAAGATTTACAAAACTTATTAGAGATGCTTTTGGTAAGAGACCAGAAATATTTATCAGTGGTAGGAAAAAGGTTTCTCAAATTTTGATGTTACCATATATGAAAGGATTCGAATCCAAATCTGTAACTTCAAATCTGAATCCAGATGAGCTTTAAATTTCTTGAATCCGAATCCACATACATATTGGATTTCTTGAATCTGAATCTGAATCTGAATCGGATCAGAATCTAACAAAATTTGCAATTCTAGAATCTGAATCCTTGAAAAAAACTTTGAATCCAGATTCGGATTCACCCATCACTGATATACTGCAATTTTGTATTAAGGAATCTTCTTAAATATTGCTTAAATATTTCAGCTCTCCAGATCCAACTTTTGACTCTTGGTTATACAGCCACTTAATATTATTTTTTTCTTTACTAAAATTTCCAGGTCTCTTAGAATTTTCGAAACCACCTCACCTGAAATTTTTTTTATCTGATTCTAAAATTATTATCAATATTAACATTAATAATTCTTTGACACCTATACTCCAACTCTGATTCTACAAGCTTACCGCTGATTTTATTCCGAACTATCTCAGCAAGAGATGCTGCTTTTTTATTTGCGGTTTCTGTAGAATATACATAGTCGCATAACTCTTCAACTAAACAACCATGTATCACATCTTGAACTACTTTTGTTCGAAATCTGAAAATAATAATAATTACCTATCTTTTATAATTTATTCATTTAATATTGTACAAATCTTTAAAATATTTAAATACCACTGCTACTACTACTACTACTAATAATAATAATAATAATAATAATAATAATAGTAATAATAATAATGAGGGAACTCTTCAATTTGATATGATACTTTTTATGAAACTTACAAGATTCATTGAAAATATATAATGAAGGAACAACATGAAAAATGTCAGAAATTCATAAAATAAAGAAAAATTGTAGTTCTAATATGTTGACATGTTGACTTTGTTGAAACAATGAAAAATAAAAAAACAATTTACATCTGCAACAATGACTATATATATTCAAATATCTGGGACTCAAAAAATACCCAAAATTGCTTTGGAACTCAAATGGCCTCCAGGAACTAGTTAAGTTCAAATTAAGAGGTTTGAATATATATATATATATATATATATATATATATATATATATATATATATATATATATATATATATATATATATATATATATATATATATATATATATATATATATATATATATATATATATATATATATATATATATATATATATATATATATATATATATATATATATATATATATATATATATATCTGTCTAAGTAGACCATTTTAAATATCTGGAATATGCTGTGGAACAGGGAATGATATGATCCTAGAGTTAATCATTGAACTGGCAAGTTCAACGGTGCACTGGCCTCGCTGTTCCTGCTGCTTAGGGATCGGCACATATATATATAAGTGTTTTAAGGCAAACTTATGGACATGAAGTGTGGGCCCTTAACACCAAATCTAAATAGTACAATACATGCGAGTGAGATAGCCACTTTCGAGGAATTCTTTATTTAATGCTTTGGAGTAAGAATTTTGAACTTAGGATCAAAATTAGGCATGGCTGGCAGGTGTGGGCCCACCCCAGCCAATATATATATATATATATATATATATATATATATATATATATATATATATATATATATATATATATATATATATATATATATATATATATATATATATATATATATATAAAGGTGGCTCATTTCATTATTTATGCTGAAGGTACTGTGGTTAAGATAATATTAATTTTCAAACATTTTGTAATTGTTTCATTTCCTAATCGATTCCTTACTTTAGTACAAGCAAGACCAAAAGTTGAACACACTCTTAAGGAATTAAAATTCAGTGGACAGCTCTGTAAATTGCAAAGAAAAATTGATAAATCACTGGTGGCAAACTGCCTTCTTGAAATATCCAATTCTACATAACAGATTACCATTTAAGTTTCTCCTTGTATATGTTTAAGATTTGATTGTTAAACATAATTTTCGAAAACAGATTTGTATCTTTTATACTGAATTCAGTAAAACCTGCTAATTAATCAGGATAAAATTAGAAACTGCAAAGTCTGCCAATTAACATGTGTTAATCTTCTTGACTTCATTGTTGTAATACTAGCACTTTGCTGGTGCTTTTATACATTGAAACCAGACCATTCATGCCATAATATTCTTCTAGATTACTGAGTATTGTTATAACAATCAATATCTCTTAATTTATCAAATTTAAATTATAGTATTACAACTTGAATACAGACAAAAAAATTATATGCAATTACAATTAAAGCTTTAAATAAAAAAAAATATCCCATTTTCTGGGGGTTTTAGGTAGAACAAAATGAAAAAATCTGGCCAGTGGACATTTTCAAAAAAAAAAAGTTTTTTTATGTAAAAGGTTGGTAGCTACGCTCCCAACCCCAAAAAAAAAACCACTACCCAGGTTTTTTTCAAAAAAGACCACTTGAAGAAAATATATTTTACCCACTTTTGTTCTTTTCAGAATAATTAAAAATAATTGAGATTTTTAAATAAAATAATTATAAGACTCTTTCTCTCTATAATATATTTATATATATATATATATATATATATATATATATATATATATATATATATATATATATATATATATATATATATATATATATATATATATATATATATATATATATATATATATATATATATATATATATATATATATATATATATATATATATATATATATATATATATATATATATATATATATATATATATATATATATATATATATATATATATATATATATATATATATATATATAGTCGTAATCTTTACTTATCCTGTAAGAAGCACCATTTAAGTTTGCCTATTAATTCACTCATTTTGTAGTTTTTCAATTCCTAGTTGATTCCTTACATTAGTCCAAACACAAACAAGTCAAAATTTAGAAAACATCCTTTCAATTGAGTCAGAACTCTGTAGAAAGCTCAGTAAGTTAAAGCAAAAATGTACAAAATCCTGGTAGTGAATTGCTGGCTTTTGATGTTCAATTCTCCATGACATCATCACTTTGTTAATTTCTTTTTATTTAAGTTCAGGATTTGATCATTAAACATGATTTTCAGAAACATCTTTTATCCTGAATGCAGTAAAACCATTTAAATAATCATGATAAAAATAGAAATTCGCTTTTCTGCCAATTCTTCTTGTGCATGTATTGATCTTCTTCCTTATTTCATTATTGCAAAACTTGCACTTTACTTGTTAGTACTTTCAACATTTGAAACTGCAGTCCATTCATGCCCTAATTTTCTTCCGGAGTATTGTTGAAACAACGAACAGCTCTTAGTTTATCAATCTTTAAATTATATTACAAATCGAATATATACAAAACAATTATAATTACAGCTGTAGATAAAAAAAAAAAAAAAAATCCAAGTTTTTTTTGCAATTTTAGATTTTTTAAAAAAATGAAAAAACCTGGGCCCAATAGATTTTTTCCCAATTCTGAAATTCGGACTGGCCAATTTATGACCATAGAAAAAGTCTGCCCAATGATTACTTTCTTTAATATTTGACTGTAAACTATAGTTAAAGGGCAAACTTATTAAGTTTCTACTAATCGTTATAAAATTGACTACTGAATTATTTTGACAAGTTTGAGAGTACCTGTTACGCCTTTTGAGTTAGGTTCCAGCTCTTGCATTTTGAATGGGAAAATCAATTTAAAAGGCTACTGATTAAATTTGTTTATCAGATAACTAAATATTGCTTTTCAATATAACAAACTGCATATCCAAGCAATTTCTCTTGGAAACTCATTAATACATCTGTTCTGTTATCAAAAATTCTATTCAAGGTAAGAAACTTTTAATTTTTTTGTTTAAACTTTGTAATTTTGCAACTTTTAAAATTGGTGGGCAGTCATA
>SEYY01007642.1:0-25308 GCA_009176605.1 Armadillidium nasatum
TGGTTTGAAATTAGTTCAAAAAGTGTCTTAGAACAACTTACCTTTTAGAAGAATTTTTATTTAAGAGAAACAATATGATCACCACCGATATAGATCAGAAGAAAAAAATACAAATATATAATAGGGAGAGTAGAAAGTAGAGTTGGGTAATTTCCAAAAAGTTTGTAGATGAATGCATTGAGTAGATAAATAAAGGAAATAAGTTTTTGAAATACTGAAAACCACCATTTTTTTGACGTACCCATTTGAAAGAGAGAAAAATCAGTTATTTTTCTAAAGCTACCTTTTTATACTTATAAATAAAGAGTAAGTTACTGTAATCAACATGAGTGGATATGAAAAATAATATTAGAAGGTCCTTACAATGACAAGTAGAAAGAGGATAGAGGATGTGAATCGAACCTTGAAAAACACCAGTAGTGCTTTTTCTCTCTCACTCTCAGAGTAGAAAGAGAAAAATTCCCTTGTATTGCGTATATAGTAGCGAATCGGACTCAATATCAAAGGGCCTGGGTTCAATCTCAAGAGAGAAACTCTATAAAAAGGTTTAATTCCTAGATTAAAAAAAAAAAAAAAAAAAAAAAAACGTCAAATTTGAACAATAAAAACAAAAAAATCTTTAAATGTAAATTACAATGTACATATAAATGAACTAGAGAGATTTTGCACAATTCTGAAATGAAATATAAGTAACATGTGACTCGAGGAATTTTTTGAAGGTATCCTTGTGAAAAATTGCATGAGGAGAGTCAGAGTTACTCCCAAACAGGAAACTTTTTTTTTTATCTGATTCAAATTAACTTTCAAAATTTTTTTAATTTCTTTATTTTCTTCAATAATGAAGAAATATTATTTGAAGTGATAAATTTCTAAAAATGAAGTTTACTTATTATTACCAATAATAATAATAATGAAAAGTTTTCCACTCATTAACCTTTTATAACTTAAGTAATGAATAACATTTGAATCAACATACCTTTGAGTGCTGACCACAAGATTTCTCCTCAATCATCATCACATTTTCGGATTTTATGACACCATTGTTAACCAGTCCTTCGTCTAACACGGATTCCTTCTCTGATTCAGTCAACTCTGACTTTATAGATAACTTTTCATCTATCTCTTCAATTTTAATGTCTTCTGCTTTTAAAGTGAAGTCTGATTCATTATCAGAAAAGATCTGAAATAACAAAGAATTTGATTAAGCTTACTGGGATGTAATACAACCAAAATCAAGCCAAAGTGTGATAAAGATCCATGAAGGGAGGTAATCAAGTTTGAAGACAATCAAATAGAAACCAACTCTACTCTGGTTAATAGGAAGATAGCATTGATTTAAAAAAGTATGGGTTGGATTGCAAATATTAATCCTAAGAACATTCCAAGATCATCAGGTGTTGGAAAAGAAGAAAGTTGGTCAGTAAATTAGAAAGGAAACCCATAGAGGGGAAAGAAGTCTAAGAAATTTGGAAAAAGTTTTAATAGGATTTAGGATCTGTAAAACTCGCCACATGGATTATTAAAACAACTGTTTGAAGTACAGACAATGACCATAGTGTAAAATGTTGAAAAATTTTATTGTCAAATTTATTAAAAGAATATCTGTTATTTTCAAAAAGCATCCATAAATTACATAATTACAAAAGCTAAAAATAATATTTACAGAATAGTTTGTTTCCTTATTTAAAAAATCAACAAGTAACTTAAATTGTGACCAAAGGTTGTAGAGTTAACAAAAATTTTTGCCACTTTTTCTTAGTTTTTATGGAATAGAATTCCCCATCACAAACTTTGCATTTTAGCTCTTTGTAGAAAATGTGAATCTCAAACTCCTCTATAATAATAATAATAATAATAATAATAATAATAATAATAATAATAATTAGAGATGTACCGATACCAGTAAAGAGGCCGATACCGATACTCTACTTTTTTAGGTGCCGATACCGATACTTTAATTATTATAAGAAATTCACAGTAATAAGATATATATATATATATATATATATATATATATATATATATATATATATATATATATATATATATATATATATATATATATATATATATATATATATATATATATATATATATATATATATTGTGTACTGCTAGGCATTGTACTTCCTGTACAACCAATACTTAGTCATGTATTTCATATTTGGTTGTGCCCAAGTATATTTTATAAATTAAAATATTATCTTTTAGGAATAATAAATGCAAATATAATACTAATAACTTTTTTATGTTTGTGTTTATTCAAAAAATATTCCATTTCCATTTTCCAGTAAGTATTAACAAAGTTTAGCTACTCGCTTTTATGTTTTAACATGATTACAATTTACAAGAAGATTCTTTAACTAGCTACAATATAAAGAATAAAAATAATGAAAGAAGAGACCTCAATTAATCAGCAGAAAAAACAAAATATAAAAAACACTATTATTCAAACATGACATAATATACTCCTTTAAGGTAAAGACTTCACTTAGTAGTCGAATTCAAAGTATCGGAGTATCGGCCATATTAGCCAATACCGATACCCAAAAAAATGGCCGATACCGATACTATCGGTACATTTCTAATAATAATAATAATAATAATAATAATAATAATAATAATAATAATAATAATAATAATAATATATATATATATATATATATATATATATATATATATATATATATATATATATATATATATATATATATATATATATATATATATATATATATATATATATATATATATATATATATATATATATATATATATATATATATATATATATATATATATATATATATATATATATATATATATATATATATATATATATATATATATATATATATATATATATATATATATATATATATATATATATATATATATATATATATATATATATATATATATATATATATATATATATATATATATATATATATATATATATATATATATGTCCCAATCAGTGGATTTTTATTGAACTTCTTTGGGGTTTTCTAAATATTATGAAATTTACAGAAACTTTAAAAAGAAAAATTCCTCTAAACTTTAGAAATGAATAAAACAAATATCTTGGAAGTTATTTTCATAAATTGTTTACTTTATTCAGTGACTCTCTCAATCCTCTTACATGTACTCAACTTGTAATCTCTGGCACAGTCTTCCTTTCATGTGTAAACTATCAACTATCTTTTCATCACGTCATGTTGGCCTCTAACCTGGGTAAAAGGTTTAGATCCTCCAAATCTGGTGGATTATGTATAACTGGGCATTTCCAAAAAAAATAAATATATATATATATATATATATATATATATATATATATATATATATATATATATATATATATATATATATATATATATATATATATATATATATCCCACCTGAGAATCTTGTTGATAAGAGTCATATTCCAAGTCTAATTCTTCAATCTTTATTTCACTTTCAGATTTGATATTCATTTTAATTTTTAGTTAATAGAAATAAATTCCAAACACTTAACAAACCTAAAATAGAAAAAGAAGAAAATAAAAACATCTCTTGGAATTTTTAAAATAATAATTGAAAAATAGAATAAATAGAATTGCAATCATCTTAAAATAAGATCACTGATATGACGAGGTAAATTTTTAAAAAATATCTTTTACATGCTCTATAATTACTGACTTTTTTTTTTTTTTTTTTAATCATTATTTGAGTTTTCCACACAAAGTTTAGTTGTTATATATTTATTTATCATGGAATTCAGCTTATTAAATAAATTGCATATGAAATTATCAGAGTTAGTAATTAAATAATGAAACAAAAAAGGAGCAAAGAAAAAATATGTATAGGAATCATTATTATATGCTCTTAATCTCTCATTAGACTTTTAAGTTTCAATGCATTCAGATTCCAAATGATAATTATCATAAGGACTGAACTGTACAAAGTTTGAAGATTTGACTTCAGGTTGATTCTGAGTCATTGTATTTGAAATAGAATTTGAACTACCGAGTTTAATTAATTTCAGTTTGATACTACACTGAAACTGAACTTGATGAGGCAACTCATCAAAGTAAATAATCAGGTAAGATAAAATCCATATCTTAGTTATGGTAAATGTTTGTAATGGTACTGTCCTTTTGTTTAATTCCCCTTAACAAGGACCCCATTTCAGCTCTTATACCCTCAATGTATGGTGGATCCTTATTATACCCTAGCAATCTATTTCAGTCTTGAGAGATGCCCTAGTTTAAAGTCACATATTTTATTAGTCCTGTGCAGAAGTGATTGAACATTAACACATTGTAAAAAAAAGATACTGAAAAGATAGTATATTTCTAAATAGGGCAAACGATTATATGGTAGAAGAAATGGCACACCATATTGGAAACAAATAAAAATTTGAATCATTTAAAAAAAAAAAAAATTTCTTACAAAAACCTTTGCCATTCATATGATCATTTTCTCTATATAGTTAGGCTGAGTAAAAAAAAAAAAAAAAAAATTGGAAGTTTTATTAATAATTATCAATCGATATCAGTAATATTCTCAAATGTTTTCCGTTAATGTTATAAAAATTGGGGCTAAGAATGTACAGGGGAGTTTTTGGATCATTCTGACCACTATTTTACCACTTCTATTTATTCTCTTTTGAATTTTGACCCCCTTATAACTTTTAAACCATTAGAAACTCAGAAAAACGTCAGAAATCGAAAGTTCTTAGATTTAAAAAATGCATATACATTGTAAATTTCAGCTCAATCTGTCAAATAATAAAAAAACAATTTTGACTTTGGATCCTTCTCTCATTTCATAATATTTTGTCATCCTAATTTCCTGATACAGTAACATGGTAGTCCAATGGCAAATGATAATACGCCATTAAAGTTATAATGTGTTGTTAAATGATTTTAATTATTTTTTTTTATTTTTATTTTTTTTTGTTTTTTAGAGTACAAAATAGTTTTCTATGCCTCAATTAACCTAAAAGATATTTCCTACCAATTTGTTTTCATAGTTTCGACATATGAAAAATAATGTACTACTGGAAAATATACATTTACCCAAATACCCCAAAGCCTTAATTCTATAAAATAACTATTTGCACCTTATTTTGGGGTCTGTCTTACAATTGGAATACCTAGGTCAAACCATCAAAATAACCATTAGGGTAAATATACATTAGATATGCCTTAATAAAGTTCATAAATATTTAATTACATTTCAGCTCAAAATTTTGTATAAACGGACAAGGTTTTCCTTAAGCGTTGATCATAATAGGGGAGGAACAAACAGATGAAGTTATTATTAAAGACTAATAATAACAATAATAGTTTCTTGCCGTGTTCGTCACATGCCACATAATTACCTAAACAGCTTTTTTTAATTTTAAATACAAAATTTATTTTAATTTGAGTTTTATTACCGTATTTCAGACGTAAACAATAGAGTAGGCCCTCGCCCTACAATTAAGATTGCAAAACGGTCGAAGTTGAGTTTATAGTCTTCGTGTCGTGGGTAGTAATTTAATCGAGAATTTTATCACTCAGAAACCTAAGCAAACATATTCCGAATTTTGACACAGGTATCAATTCTTTTTCAAGTTATTTTGTAAAATTTCAATTTTGATGAGTTTTGAAACTATATTTTTTATTTATCAATTAAAGAACTTAAATTCCAGTGCCAAACCCTTACCTCACAGAGATCATCATCAATTATATAAAATTTTTATAAATTGGTAATCTAATTTTAAATAATAATGTTTTATTAATTTAAGTTTTCAAACCTCACTTTCGGTAGAGGAAAAGAAGGAAATGATTATAAAAAATAAAACAAACTATGCCATGACAAATATCTAACTAACATTTCAGCGACATTACAAGAATATCTGAAGTTCCCGATAAGCTTTTTTGATGCTTCTTTCTTCAATCGGACGAAGAGGGATCCCTCTAAGGAGAACGTTTTCATCCAGGGTATCGAAAGATGAGCATTTACTTTATTCTTTAAAATATTACGGCACAAATGAGTTTGAGGGGGTTAAAAGAGGAAGAATAGTTCCGGAATCATTTAAGATAGTGTTAGAAGTAGGAACCGACCGGGGCCCCGGCCCCGGCCCCGGCCCCGGCCAACCCCGGCCATTTTTACTGACCCCGGCCCCGGCCCCGGGCCAAAAATCAGGGAAAACCGGGGTTGCCGGCCGGGGTTAAAATGGCAAATTATACTTAAATTTTTTTTTTTTTTAATTTTCAGCCCATTCTGCTGAAACTTTCAGTTATATAGATTTTTTACCGGTAAGAAAAGTCCATTTCTAGCGTTTTTCCGAGTCTATTACGGTTAAAAGTTTTTTTTTTTTTTTTTTTTTTTTTTTTGAAATTTTACCCTTTTTTAATTGAATGGTAGTGCCAAACCACTTTTTAGAATGAGCTGAAAATTGGATTATTTATTTAAAATTAAATGGGATACAAAAGTCTCTAATAGACTTTTGTTCCCATAGTTATAGGAAAAATGTTATATGCCAAAAACTGACCAACTATAGAAAAAAAATTTTTTTGAACTAAAAAAATCCACCTTTTCAGACAAAATTTAAAAAAAAAAAAATACAACTATGACATTTCCTATTTTTGGTGTGTATAGAGGAGGGGTGGGGCTACAAATTCCTCTATGTACTTTATTCGATGACATTCGTTGGTTTTGAGATATAGCCTTCAAAAAGATCCATTTTTGGCCAAATTTCATAAATTCCCAAAGTTTGAGAGGCTATATCTCGCTTCAAACAAAAAGCATTTAAATATGCACTAAATAAATATTGTTGCCCTGTTCCTCTTCTAAACAATATTCACAAATAAAAGAAAATAGTAGGTAGCGTCTTTTATAAATAATTTTTTCCTCCAGAAGGGTACGATTTTTGCAAATTTTTTTTCAAGTGCTTATATAACTTTTTTCTAGACGTGATATCAAAAACCTATTACCACCAATGCAAGAAATTGGGGCAAAGGTATTCAGCTAAATTTTCAGCTCATGTGGACCAGTGGTTTGATCCAGTTATTCATTTTTTTCAACTTTGGGTCCAAATAAGTTTCAAACCGTTATAGACTCAAAAAAAATGCTCGAAATCAACTCAGAACTTCGTTAAAAAATTCACATACTTTGAAAATTTCAGCTCAATCAGTCAAATAATAAAAAAAAATTTCAAACAAAATATAAGAAAATTTAGATTTTTTTTTCTGTTTCTTTTGACCGCTCCTTTTCTGCTAGTGAATGTTCATCTTTGTGTTTTGATTTTAGATACTCCAAAAAGATTTGGTTGAAATTTTTTTACTTGTAGCACCCGGAGGTTCTCTTCTAATTTTCTGACTGCAGATGTTAACATTTAGCTATTTCGAGCCTATCCTGAAACATTGCAAAGTATTCAAATACTGCAGAAGCTGATCTTTTAGCCATATTGACTGAAAGTATAAACAAAATAATAATTTTTAAATAATGCAGCTAAATGATACAAGTTTGATACATGGCAATAAAATAACAATGATATGTATAAATACAGGCTAAATTGATAATTTTATATCTTATATTTTTTCAAACTTTACCTTAGGGTCTTACTTAAGTAAACCTGTTGAATCACTATTATGAATTAGAATATTTTTTTAAAAAATTTTTGTACTTTTTTTAAACTTTAACTATACAAAACTGTAATTTTTTGATTTTTTTTTTGGAGAAAATGCATATAATCATTAATTTAAGTGAATGTTGGCTATTCTACTCCTTCCTTACAATTAAATAAACCTTATATCTAATTTTCTTAACCTTAAATTTCAGTGCTTTTGACCTCTTTACAAATTTTAGGAAACCCCGGCCAGAACCCCGGCCCCGGCCCCGGCCCCGGCCAAATTTGGGTGACCCCGGCCCCGGCCCCGGCCCCGGCCAAATTCCAACCCCGGTCGGTTCCTAGTTAGAAGGAAAAGTTTGAGCTAAGAATTCAGCTTTAGTAGAAGGTACAACGATAGCTAGAGAAGGGAGAGAGAAGGAAGTAAAGTTGCAATTGACATTTTTTGCAAAATGCCAGAAAGGGCGTGAGGAAGGTGAACCAGAAAAATTGTTACATTTAAGATGGAGAAAAGGGTTTTCAGTGTCACGAATAGATTTTGTTCCATTCCTGGATGAAATATAAGGTGAATGAGTTTCTGGGGTTTGAAGACGACGGTAATCCCTAAATTCAGCATCCAGGGACATTCTTGACCTGCTTGCAAGTTTGTGCAACTACTACTAAAAATAACTAGTTAGTATACAACTGTTTTTTATTACCTTTTATTCCTTTTTTTTTTTAATAAATATATTAAATATTTAATAAATTAAATTGAATCTTAAAATATTAACACTCCAATAAAGCATTATTTAACGTAATCTATATATATATATATATATATATATATATATATATATATATATATATATATATATATATATATATATATATATATATATATATATATATATATATATATATATATATATATATATATATATATATATATATATATATATATATATATATATATATATATATATATATATATATATATATATATATATATATATATATATATATATATATATATATATATATATATATATATATATATATATATATATATATATATATATATATATATATATATATATATATATATATATATATATATATATATATATATATATATATATATATATATATATATATATATATATATATATATATATATATATATATATATATATATATATATATATATATATATATATATATATATATATATATATATATATATATATATATATATATATATATATATATATATATATATATATATATATATATATATATATATATATATATATATATATATATATATATATATATATATATATATATATATATATATATATATATATATATATATATATATATATATATATATATATATATATATATATATATATATATATATATATATATATATATATATATATATATATATATATATATATATATATATATATATATATATATATATATATATATATATATATATATATATATATATATATATATATATATATATATATATATATATATATATATATATATATATATATATATATATATATATATATATATATATATATATATATATATATATATATATATATATATATATATATATATATATATATATATATATATATATATATATATATATATATATATATATATATATATATATATATATATATATATATATATATATATATATATATATATATATATATATATATATATATATATATATATATATATATATATATATATATATATATATATATATATATCTAAAATCTAATAGCTAGAATCAATAAAAATAGTTAGCACAGAAAGCAAAATGGTAGGTTGATATTTTTTGTAAAGTCAGTTGCCTTTTTTTTTTTTTTTTTTTTTTGAGAGCATCATGAAGCTCTCATTGCGTGTGGACGTGTTTCACTCTGAACTCGTGATGGCTTGAAGGGCAGTATTTTGTCTGCCTGGAAGGATGGCATATGGCCTCGTTGGTGTAGTTCGCTCTCAAAAAACTCAAAGTTGCCTTTTCATTTTCATATTGAAAAGTATCCATTTGAATTTCGCATTGAAAAATTACTTTTGAATTTCGTAGTGAAAAGTTACTTTGTGATTTTCATAATTAAAAAGTTTTCTTAAAGATTTCGATTAGAAAAGTATCTTTCCGAGTAATCTTAAAACGATTTTATAATTTCTGAGTTGCTGAAGGAATAGTTGACTTTAAAATTCTTTTGAAACATTTCTTGAATAATAAACATATCTTTGGATATACAACTTATTGTAAATCCATTTGGAATACGATTGAAAAAGTGTAATGCAATACTAAAATAAACCTGTGGTCGTTTTTGCCGAGTTCGCTGCTGACATTTAATGCATACACGGGTAATTTGTTCACATATAGTTCGTAAGTGAGGACTCCCAGATAGCTTCGACACAGTAACAAATAACAATACCAATATAATTTTCAAAATTGTTAGTCATTTTGTGTCTGGCTGCTATTATGGGTTTTGGCTTTTTTTTTTTAAATTTGTCCATTTAAAATAGCTGTTGGCGTAAAAAAAATATCATTTGGCGTAAAATTTTAATGTGGCTACTTTTTTTTCGCCAAATATCTGCGAATGTGTATGAATGTGTACGAATATCCATCTAAAATTCGACACTAGTTTCAAATCCCTACATTTAGTTCCAGTCAAACTCCCAACAAATAGATATGTTACTAGTATTAGTAACCTGGTCTTGCACAAAAAAAAATTCACTACTGTGAAAGCTATAATTACCTAACTACAAAAAATTTTTTTTTTTTTTTTTTTTTTTTATTCAAATAGTGATTCAATAAGTTTACTTTGGCAAGGCCCTAAGTTAAAATTTTAAAAAATGTAAGATATAAAATTATCACTATAACCTGTATTTGTACATCTTGTTATTTTATTTCTATGAATTAAACTTGTATCTTTTAGCTAAATTATTTCAAAATGATTGTTCTGTTTATACTTTCAGTCACTATGGTTAAAAGATAAGCTTCAGCAGTATGGAAGCACTTTACAATGTTTCAAGATAGCTAAATGTAGCATCTGCTGAAGGAAATTAGAAGAGGATCTCCGGATGCCACATGTAAAAAAATTTCAACCAAATCTTTATACGTAGGGGCATCAAAAATCAAAACACAAAGATGATCATTCACTAGCGGAAGAGGTGCGGTCAAAAGAAAACGAAAATATTGGAAAAGCAAGAAAAAAAAATTCTTAATTTCTTATGATGTTTCATTTAATCCACCATTAAGTATAATTTGCGATTTTAACCCCAGTTTTCCCTGATTATTATCAGGGGCCCCAGTCAGTCCATATCTGTGATTCTTTTGCAGCATTTAAGAGGAACCTGAATTTTTGGTAAATGTGTCTTGTAAGATGGCCATTGTTTTTCCTTCTATATCGAAATTACAAAGACGAATTCTGAATTTTTTTTTTTTTTTTTTTTTTTTTTTTTTTTTTGTTAATTAAGCTGCCGGAAACGATTTTATATAATAAAAACACTAAAAAAATTTTTTTTAAAATTAATTAACAAACAGTAATATCTAAAATCACTTCTCGTAGCTCATACTATTTTAATGGCGCATTTTACTAACTGAGCCCTGAGTGTTTTTGTTTTGTTTCTGAGAGCGGACTTCACCAACTAGGGCATTTGCCGTCCCTCCAGGCAGACAAAATACTGAAGGCATTCACCAGTATCTCTCCAAGAGCTGGTGAAGCTCCGAGCCCTGAGTGACTGAGTCATAGATGAACTGAGGCTACCAAGTCTATGGAGGCTACTGAGCTTTGTACTGACAGGTTGCTGGGACGGTATCGGAAGGTATCATACGAATTTTATAGCTACTTTGGAGCGATAATAAGCCACAAAAATAAATAAATAAATAAATAAATAAATAAATAAAAATAAAAAAATAAAATAAATTAAAAAAAAAGTAAATTATTCATATTGTTTAAAACAATTTCTTTTATATGTATATATATATATATATATATATATATATATATATATATATATATATATATATATATATATATATATATATATATATATATATATATATATATATATATATATATATATATATATATATATATATAGTATGCTTTCATTAATTTATCTAGTGTATATACTTTATATATTTTTTAAGTTCTCCTTGATAGAAGTTTGTAAAGTTAGTTTCTTTTTTGTATCGATGTAGCACATTTAACTCCCGGTTAAACAATGATCACTTTTTTATCAAATCATCTTCAAGTCTACACGTAAGAGTTTTTGCTCGTTCATTACAAGTCCTCAGAATTCGAAGGTATAACGTATGAGATATTTTCTTTTCAACTCTTTCTTACTACCATATATATTGCCTTCTACTCATATATATAACTGCGTAACGTTCTTAATTATATTGAATTCGAATACGAAGGAACTTCAAGGTTCAACAAAATCTTTTGAAAAAGTTCATAGTAAGTATTCTCTTATTATTTATCTTGTAGCCGCAGAGCTTCCCGCAATTTACTGTAATTTCTATACTGTGGTTTTTATAGTCCAGTCTCTCTCTTCGCAAAAGTAGAGAGTAATACACTTTTGTCAACTTGCAACGTTTTTCTTGTGGGTGCCTTTGCAAATCTTTTTGTTATCTTGTTTCATCAACGGCCTGCTACCACTGTTTGATAATACTACAGCATTGTTAACTACAACAATCTTCAGTGACGTTATTCACAGGTTCTTGCCTCGCAAATTTTTGGCATCGACAACCACACTACTGAATTGCGGGAAGCTCTGCGGCTACAGAAACCCCCTCCAGAAGTGGCAAGTGTTAGAGACGAAAGCGAAGAGGAAGTCGAACAGTTCTGCCACTCTTTGTCCGACGTAGAATAGCAGGGCGAGCCGCAGGTCCACTAGTCGAAGAAGAGGGAGAAGAACCAGAAGGTAGATTTCGAGGGCATGGCAGTTGCACAGGAGTCAGAGGACATCTCTCTTCCTGATTTTACTTCTCTTTCTCTTCAATCTCTTCACCTGCCCGGTATTACTCGACCACTCGTCTGTGATACTTCTACAGGTTCTCCTCGACCATTGGTCCCTTCCTCCTTCAGGAAACAGGTCTTCCACTCATTGCATAACCTCGCCCATCCAGGGATTTCGGCCACACAGAAGCTGGTTGCTTCACGTTTTGTATGGCCGAACATGCAGAGTGATCTCAAGACTTGGGCACGCGCTTGCCTCTCCTGCCAAAGGACCAAGGTCCATCGCCACACCAAGGCTCCCCTTGGTGAGTTTCTGCCTCCAGGTGAGCGCTTTCAACATGTTCATGTTGATCTGGTCGGTCCTATTCCTCCCTCAGATGGTTGCTCTTACCTTCTCACCTGCGTCGACCGTTTCACTCGCTGGCCGGAGGCTATTCCTATCCCCAACATAACTGCAGAAACAGTTGCTAAGGCCTTCTTAGCTCACTGGGTCTCTCGTTATGGTGTGCCGGAGACAATCACAACTGACCAGGGTCGTCAGTTCGAGTCATTTCTTTGGCGTGATTTTATGTCTCTTCTCGGCACTTCTCGCATTCGAACTTCTGCTTACCATCCTGCTGCTAATGGTATGGTGGAGCGCTTTCATCGGCAACTCAAGGCTTCTCTGGCCGCTCATCCTCGCTCGGAACATTGGACTGAGGCACTGCCTTTCGTACTCCTTGGGATTCGCTCTGCGATGAAAGAGGACCTCCAGTGTACTTCTGCCGAATTAGTTTACGGCTCACCTCTTCGTCTTCCAGGGGAATTCTTTGACCCTTCGGTTTCTCCTACGTCTTCCGACCCTTACACTTATCTCTCTCGCCTCCGTCAGTGTTCTGCTTCGTGGAAACCTTCTGTTCCACGCCCTCACACTTCCATACACTCTTTCATTCCGAAAGACCTCGCAACATGTACACATGTTTTCGTACGCCTCGACGCTCATCGAGCTACTCTGCAAGCTCGATATTTGGGGCCTTACAAGGTTTTAAGTCGTCGGGAGAAAACCTTCCTTCTTCAGCTCCCTTGTCGGACGGAAGTTTTCTCTGTTGATAAGCTTAAACCTGCATTTTTCGAATCTTCCCCGGATCCTCCGGATGATTTTGAAGAGTCTCCTCTTCTCATTCTTGTCGCGCTTACAACACCACTTGTGCCAGATCGCCCTTCCTCTCCTACTCTTCCTACTCCTCCTTCTTCTTCCACTGACTCACCTCCACCACCTCCTTCACCTCCTGCACCGCCTTCTTCACAACGTTCTTCTGGTTCTTCTCCCTCTTCTTCGACTAGTGGACCTGCGGCTCGCCCTGCTATTCTACGTCGGACAAAGAGTGGCAGAACTGTTCGACCTCCTCTTCGCTTTCGTCTCTAACACTTGCCACTTTTGGAGGGGGGTTCTGTAGCCGCAGAGCTTCCCGCAATTTACTGTAATTTCTATACTGTGGTTTTTATAGTCCAGTCTCTCTCTTCGCAAAAGTAGAGAGTAATACACTTTTGTCAACTTGCAACGTTTTTCTTGTGGGTGCCTTTGCAAATCTTTTTGTTATCTTGTTTCATCAACGGCCTGCTACCACTGTTTGATAATACTACAGCATTGTTAACTACAACAATCTTCAGTGACGTTATTCACAGGCTCTTGCCTCGCAAATTTTTGTCATCACAGCTACAGTGATTGTGCACGGCATTTACTGTCCCAGCTACTCTGAATCTACTTTTGCTGGCACCAGCTTATTTGGCAACTTTCGCTAGATAGGGTTCCTGCCTTTGTTAATTGTTGTGACAATCCAGAACCAATTTATTTTGTTGAATAAAGAACTAAAAAAACCAGCCTTCCTTTGTTTACAACCTCTTACCATCTATAGGCCAGCCATAAGCAACTAAAATCTCTTATTATTTATTATCTCTTATTATTTAATATCAGTTTTTCTTTTTTTTTAAGTTTCTCTTTTTATAATTTCTTTATATTATTTATCCGTTAAAGAAAAGTATGTGTAGAATGCATTTAAACATATTTCGACTTCATATTTTCAATATAGTGAAAATGGGAGAGGTTCGTGCCAGATCGAATTATTACCGAATAATATCAGAACTGAGAACTATATTAGGCTTAAAAATGAACTCTGAAATTTTTAAACTCACGATTGTAAATAAATAAATCAGGTGGAGCGCAATAACATGCAAGGAGATGCTGTGCCACAATTACAATATAATGGTGAAGCTGATGTGTACAGTCGTCAACAGAAGTTCGTTCCTATTAAGCTGGAAATAAATATTTATATAAATTGGAGATCATTTAATAAAAGCTCTATTTTGAATAAAAAGTAAATAAAAACACTGAGAGGGGCTTAATTGAACTGTGATTGGCTGAACCTGAGATGATCTCCTTTTTATATATTTATTTCCAGCTTAATAGGAACGAACTTCTGTTGACGACTGTACAATCGCAAAAAATCACAAGAGTTTGAAATTCACGGTTAAGCTATTAATTAAATGGAATCATATTAAAATAATGACATGGTACAGAGTCTACCACTCTTAAGCTGACCGTCACAGAATGTTCAATGTCCAAGGTTAATTGGAGATATTGACTCTTGGTTTCAAATTTGGGTAATGAAACTCTAGATGCTATTCTTGATATAATGAATCCATCACGTGCGTCGTTACCACACATTGCAGCTGATGCTTCAGTTACAAATTTGACGTTTCGCTCTACTGCTTGTGAATGGAACGAAAATCTTAAAGCATAAAAACTTTATATGCTTTCATTAATTTATATAGGGTATATATTTTATATATATATTTTAAGTTCTCCTTGATAGGAGTTTGTAAAGTTGGTTTGTTTTTTTGTGTCGATGTTGCCCATTTTTTACAAACTGCTTGTTGAATTAGAATAACTTTTTATCAAATCATCTTCAATTCTAAACGTTATTAAAATGTAAGAGTTTTTGCTTGTCCTCAGAAATCGAAGGTATAAGGTATGAGTTATATTTTCTTTTCAACTCTTTCTTACTATCATATCTATTGCCTTCTACTCAAATATATAACTGCGTAACGTTCTTAATTATATTGAATTCGTATATGAAGGAACTTCAAGGGCAACAAAATCTTTTGAAAAAGTTCATAGTAAGTCTCCTCTTATTATTTAGTTGTAACACTAATTACGAACCTTCTCTTTCAGATCTTTTAATAAAAGCTTAACCCAAAGTTTTTATAATATCAATTTCAGCAGGAACATCAAAAATCAGTCTTAAGTTCATTATCAGAGAAAATTACCGTAAGTGGTGGTTCAATAAATGTAACTTTTTTGTTTTGTTTAATTTTTCCAGCAATGCAATTACAAAGATCATGTGCTGGTGCTTCATTTAATTATAAAATTATCATCACTATTACCACTTCCAAACAACACCATTTTTACCATAACTATCTTGTTTTCTTTATTTTATTTATTTATATCATTCTTCAAAATATTACAAATACTTATTCACTGTTTTATTAACAGATAACCCCTTATCTGCTCTGTCAAAAGACAAACTTCAAAATTCAATAAATGCAACTGAATGCCAGTCAATTAGATCTATATATTCATCTGCTTTGGAATTTAATACAGGAATCTTAAATTCACGAACATTTTGTTTTGCCTTAATTAGCGATTTGTCTACATTTTAAAATTCTTCGAAGACCCAACTCTCTCTCTCTCACTCATTCACTCTGTCTGTCTGTCTCTCTATCTCTGTCTGTGTGTGTGTGTTTTCGGTTGTCGGACAATATTGCTAATAGAATATATTCAGGATGATCAAAATATGGGCTTCAAAAATTTAAGGCATTTGACCAGGAATGGCATGCGTCATTGCTTTCCAAGCTCCCCTCCTTTGAGTTTCCTACTCCTCTTTGCTTACTTGTTTTGCTTTCTTTCTAATCGTTTTATTTCTGCAGTTGTTGATTGGGAGAATACTTCTTAATTTCCTGTCGACAGTGGTATTCCTCAGGCTTCTGTTTTGCCTCCTACTCTATTCCTACTTTTCATTAGGGATCTGCTAAGCTGCTCATTTAACCCTATCCAATCACATGCAGATGACTCGACCATCCATTCTTCTACTCATTTCAAATCTGCTCCCTCTTTTCCATCTCGAGTTGCCTCTCGTCTTCATCTTTCCGATTTCATTCTTGCTGATCTGAATAAAATTTTCCAGTGAGGTCGTCTTAACCTTGTGAAATTCAACACTTTAAAACTCAACTACATAAAATCTCTCTCGCAAAGACGTCTTCAAATAAATTTTAAAAAATGTCTACGAAACCTCACGTTACAAAGCTGGAAATTCTGTTTAGGCTGAGAGAATTTTTTTTCCTCTTCGCAGTTACTCCAATTATACAAGGGTCTCTCCGCTCTTTTATGGAATACTGCTTTCATATTTAAGGTGGCTCAGGCTAAAAGACATAAAATGCTCCGCTCTTTCTAATTCACTTCACCCTTTATCACTGCGACGTGACGTTGGGGTCTTGTTTTTTTTTCTATTGGTACTACAGCGGCAAATACTCAAGGAAATTGTCAACTCGAATTCCTCTTCCTTTACGACAGCCTCGTAGCATAAGGGATGCACTGTCTGCAAATAAATTTTGTGTAGACATAATCAACCCCAGTCTTGTCCGATGATTGTGATGCCTCTTCCTTTAAAGCCACCTGTTTTGTGGAATTCCCTCCCATCTTCTGTGTTTCCTGATGAATTTAATCTCAGTTATTTTAAAGACCACGTATGTGCTCTCCTACGAAATTTGCATTAGGTGAAACTTGTAGGGGTTTTCTTTTTCACTTATTGATCTAACACCCCTTCCTTGAATAGGGCTTTGGTCGTGAGCAGAGATGATGTGTAATATATATATATATATATATATATATATATATATATATATATATATATATATATATATATATATATATATATATATAATATATATATATATATATATATATATAGAACCTATAGCCTTTATTTATAGGATGCGGAACATCAAAAATCCGCATCTACAGATATTAAAAATTTGACGTACAATACATCACTAATACACAGTACAAACGAATTTCAATAGCAGAAACTAAATCACCGAATCAACGGACATTATCCCACATTTCCAATTCACAAAACACTTTACCACGGAAATCTCAAATTACAATAGACAGATTGAGGTCGGGTCACCACTCACCAGACTAACCCACAAGAATACAAACTAGATTCAAAATACAAAACAAAGTCCCCAATCTGCCTGAGGTAATTACAAGAACTAGAGACAACTGAGCACCTCCTTCTGAGGTGTCTCTCCCTTACACAATACACAACTCACTATCATTTCTCCTCTCTGAGAGATTTTTGGAAACAGGTAGAGGTTGTGGAAGCAACGTGACCCTTCTCATAAGGAAAATGACCAGGAGGAAACAAAAGCATATATATATATATATATATATATATATATATATATATATATATATATATATATATATATTATATATATATATATATATATATATATATTATATATATATATATATATATATATATATATATATATATATATATATATATATATATATATATATATATATATATATATATATATATATATATATATATATATATATATATATATATATATATATAATATATACCCTACCTACTATCTACCTATGAGCAAGACTTTTAAAACAATAAAAAACAAAAATTTAAAACGAAGTAACAAGTAGTTAAAAACAATGGAATTAATTAAAACCAGCACCAAGCAAGGAATTAATAATTCTGCAGAATTCCTGTTAATTGTGTGATTAATTTCCTATGTTGCTGTAATGCGGAATTTTGGTCTCCACATCTTTAACAGGAACATACAGAGGAAAATAATCAAACAATTAATATGAATTCTGCATAATTATTAATCCCGTGCCATAACAATGAGAAGAGAAAGTTTTTAGAATCCTTCATCATTAAAAATACTAATAATTTTAATAGACATCCAGGAGAAATAATTGATATCGCCTTGAATAAAGATCTCTGGGTTAGAGATCGAATGCTTGGTGCAGGTTTTAATAGATTAATTTGTTTTTTAACTATTTGTTTTGATCGTTTTAAAAGTTTTGCTCATAGATAGATAATAGTGTTTAATGAAGAATTAAAAATTACTATGGTGTTAACAGTTCATTAGCCATTTACTTTTCGTGTATATATATTATATATATATATATATATATATATATATATATATATATATATATATATATATATATATATATATATATATATATATATATATATATATATATATATATATATATATATATATATATATACTTCGCCAATCTGCTCTTAAAAGTCCCTCTCCTAGAGTACACTAAAAGATATTTTTCGGTTCGTTGTTTCAGTACCAGTCCTTGAGTTTTATTTAAACTTCCAGGGAGGGTTTTCACCCTTTCAGCACCTTCTCCATCTAACCTCTAAACACTTTCTCAAAGAGCTCTCCACAAGACTCATGCTTCTCGGAGCTATGGTTTCTCATGCTCATCCTAGATTTGAACAAGCAATAATTTTAGGGCCAGGTTGCTATTTCTGTTCGCCCATATATATATATATATATATATATATATATATATATATATATATATATATATATATATATATATATATATATATATATATATATATATATATATATATTATATAAAAAAACTGTTTATATGCTTTCACTAATTTATCGTGTATATATTTTATTCTTATTTTTCTAGTGTATTATTTTGTCTATAATTTAAGTTCGCATTGATTGGAGTTGTAGAGTCGTTGGTTTGTTTTTTGTATCGATATGTATCATTTTGTTGTTCAATAAACGGCTGGATAGCACGCTCTCACTTTTAAAAATTCATGGTAAGGTCTAGACGTCAAAAATGTAAGTTCATTCGCTTGATTATTACAAGTTCTCAAAATTCGAAGAAATAGGTATGAGTTATATATTTTCCTTTTTTCTAATCTTTCTAACTGTCATATCTATTGCCTTCTACTCAAAAATATAACTGCTTAATGTTCTTAATTATATGGAATTCGTATAAGAAGGAACTTCAAGAGGAAACCATCTTTTTGAAAAAGTTCAATAGTAAGTCTTCTCTCCTTTTTTAATTGTAAAATTAACTACGACCCTTCTCTTTCAGGTCTCTTAATAAAAGCTCAAACCCATAGCTTTTATATCTTTCAAAAAGATGGGTAACTGTATTTATATTTCAAATATTTCAACGATCCGGTTAAAATTTAAAACTTACTATTGAACGGTTTTCTTGCAAGTTCCCAGTTTCTCTTGTCTTTTATAGCGATTGTTGCAATTTATATCAAATTTCGGTGTATCCAAATCATAAATTAGGCCGCTACTTAGGCTTTATTGTAATTGTTGACAGTGTTCGTTTTGGAATTGTGTTTTTTTGGGTTTTAATAAGTTCAGTAGGCCTAAGTAACCTTTATAAGTCTTATGTTATTTGTATTTAAAAGTTTAAGCCTACCGCATGTGTTTTTAATGCTAGGCTATAGGCTGAATGGTTTTCTTAGTTGTGAGTTGGCTAATATAAAGTACTATAGCCAACTGATTGTAATATAAGGAAAAAGAGACAGTTATAAGCCACTAGGGCCTAACAAGACATTTAGGGCCTAACAAGACTATCACAGAAAAGTGTTGCAAATGAAGCTTTTTGCTATGATTTGCTCATGCTAAAAAATTGGTGAAAACTATTTTAAGGGCCTGATTTACAGTTCTCAAGTAAATGCTCAATTTTCAAATCATTTTATTTATATGAGGACTGATAGGTCTAACCTTAAACATCAATTTTCAAATTTCAAGCATTTAGGCCATATAGGCCAGTTCAAATTTCAAACTTCATTCAATTTATGGCCGAAAAAGCCAACATCAAATTTTCAAATTACAATCAAATTTCAACTCAAACTTCAAATTTAAAAGTGATTCAAATTTTTAATTTTTTTGGCTAAAAAGGCCTTCAAATTTTCAAATTTCAAAGTTTTAAAAAAAATTTCAATTGCTTAGTTTATTAAGCCAGCTTATATATTCAAATTTACGTTGCTCTTAGACCAAAGAGGTCTGTCAATATTTTCAAAGTGTTTAATTTGCTGGAAAGAACAGTTTTCCAAATTTCTTAAAATTTTAGCCATTTAGGCTATATATCATTTCAATTTAAGATATATTTTTTTGGTCATAAGACCATTGTTCTAAACAAAATGTCCAATTCAGGTGTACAGAATCTTTTAGATAAAATTGCGAAAAAGGATAAGCCTTTATTAAAAGCAGGGCATCTCTCAGGGCTCAAGTAGATTGTTATATTTCTCAGTTGGATAGTGATGGTAATATTGAAGAAAGAGATTCTGGATATATAGAAAGTATAAAAGCTGAAATAGAGTCCTTGTTAAAGGAAATAAAATCAAAGGATGAAGCTATTTTAAAAATCTACCAAGATAATGATGTAGATACCATTGTCCCAGAATTTTACGGTGAAGAACTATCTTCTGTAGTTCAATATCAATGTACGATCAAGATAAAATTAAATAAAATTGGTAGTTCTAAGGTTACGTCAGGTAGCAATTCTCAAAATATTTCGAGTACTTGTACTTATTTAGGAGAATCTATACTAAAAACGCTAGATTGCGGTTTTTTGAAGGTAATGAATTGGATAAATTTGCCTATAAAAGATTTATTACTAAGTTTAAGGGTGCATTTGATTTACAGAGGAACATAAATGACTCTGTTAAATTGCATTGCCTGAAAAATAAGTTAAAAGGATATGCATACTCTTTGATTCAGAATCTTTCCATTAATAATGAAAATTATGGGAAAGCAATAGAAGTGCTTAATAAAGAATTTTTAGATGAAAAATTCATAGTAGATGAAACTATTAAAAAAATAATTAGTTTAAAACCTAATTTTGATCCATCATATAATACTACTAGAGTTTATTTAAATGAAATTCGCACATTAGTGTATGAACTGGAAAGTTATAAATTTAAATTTTAGAGGAGCCTGCAGGGCTATTGATTCTGAGCCACATAGTTTTGTCTAAATTGCCTAATGTAGTAGTGAGAGAAATTACTCGTAAGTTAGATACAATTATCCTATCTAAATCAGATATTTGAGAATTATAATGAATCATAAAGAATATAGTGAAGACTTCAAAAATAATAGAATAGAAATAGTAGTCAAAATCAAATTAAAACACTTCAGCATGCCCCAATTTAAAAATCAATATCAATCAAAAAGTGAAATCTAACTTTAAACAATTCAGCCTTCAGATAATTATCAACTCAAATACAGGAACGATCAAACTCAAAGATCTGATGATACATCAAGACCAAATGAAAAAAATAATTCCTTTGCATCATTACAAAATTTTAAAACCAATGTTAGTAATATGCATAAAGGTGATTCTACATGTAGTGGTGATACCGCTGGTTATATTTCAAAACACTCTTCTAAATTGTGCAAAATTTGTTCTTCCCAAGGCCATGTCATGACAAATTGTAACGTTTATAAAACCCATGATTCAAGAGTAAAGAGGTGTAATGAAATCAAACTGTGTAGTAGATGCTCAAGCTCAAAACATTCTGCAGACCAGTGTCCTGGTTTAAATGATAACCTGTCCTTTAATTGCCAGGTTTGCAGTAGTAAAAGTCATATCACTGCATTATGCAATATGCAGCCCCAAGCATTACAAAATCATATGTGCTTAAGCCAAGGAATTAATAAATTATATTTATTACTACTATAACTTTGAAGGTGGGTAAAGGTAAAAATCGACATCCATCCGATGCCTTTTAGACTTGGGTCACAACGTACTTACCTTTCAAAGAAGGTGCTAGATAAACTTGACATATGTATGGAAAATCAAAAAGGTACAAGTTTTAATATTAGAACTTATTTAGGTGTTAGTACTCGCATTTTAAAAGAAATTTCACTTGATGTGCACATTGATAAATTTTGCTTCCACTACCTCTTTTGATAGATGAGGATCTTCAATTAAAATATGAGGTCAATTTTATGGATACTGCAATCCAAAATTTAAAGAATAAATCTTACAAATTAGCTGATGCTGGGTTTAAAGAATCAATAACTCATTTTTTGAATTGGATGCCTTATTGGGCACAGATTTAATAGAGTTTTCCCTATGCTGGAACTAGTTAAATGCATGAGTGGAACAGCTTTCAAATTGAAGGATGGGTCTATCATCCCATTTGGGAATGTTACAAATTTTTTATATCATAATCAAGTTAAATTTCCTGAACACTCTTCAGACATACAAAATGAAAATCAAATAAAAACAAATCAAACATTGGTGAATTCTATTTGAATCCTGTTCATTCATATTTTAATCCTCTAAGTCACATTTTAACAGATTCTGAAGTAGAACAGGGTTTAGAAAATATGTTCAAAATAGAATCATTAGGCATTGAAAATATGAATAATAAATCTGAATTTGATCTGATACAGATTGAAAAATTCAGAGAAGGTATAGAATTCAAAGATGGAAAATACCCATTAATCTTCCTTGGATAGAGGAAAAGTGTCTTTACTGCCTTCTAATCATAATATAGCTCTCTCAGTACTTAACAGGGTACATGAAAATTTAAAAAGAAAAAATTTAATTGAAGCCTATAATGATGTGTTTGAGCAACAGTTGTTGAAGGCATTATTGAAGAATTTAGGGTGTCTCCCTCTGAATATAAGAACTATATTTGGATTCCTCACAGGCCTGTTATCAAAACTGAAGAACAAGTTTCTACGAAAGTCAGGCCTGTATTCAATTGCTCACTTAAGGTAAATTCACTCCCATCTATAAATGAAGCATCATATACTGGGCTGGATCTAATGACTTCCTTATTAGGACATTTATTTAGGTTTAGGTCAAATCAGTTGTTATGTTATCTGACATAAAGCAGGCCTCCCTTCAGATCAAATTAAAATCTATGGAAGACAATCGCTTCTGTTTCTTCTGGAAAAGTAATGGACAATTAAAGCTTATCGGTATTCAACAATTGTGTTTGGTTTCACTTCCTCCCCATTCATTCTCAACTACATCATCAAACATCATGCTCAGTCATACCCAGATGATGAATGTACTCAAATTTTATCAAATAATTTTTTTGTTGACAACCTGATCTTTAGTGGCAATGACCCTCAATGTTTAAAAGAACTTTATCATGAATGTAACAAAAGAATGGAAGCTGGTGGGTTCCATCTTAGAAGTTGGGACTTTGATGAGCAATAATAAGAATGGTAGAATAATACAGCATCAAAGCAGAAGATAAGGTGCTGGTTTATCTTTATAATCCTCATTCAGATAAATTAAAACTGGCAAGTTTTTCAGTGAATGAAGGAGCAGATACTAAAAGGTTATTGTTATCAGCTGTTTCAAAGATTTTTGATCCCCTCAATCTTTTTTTGCCTGTAACGTTAAAGGGCCGGTTGTTAATCAGGAATTTATGGCAATTGGGTCTAGATTGGGATGAGAAGGTCCCTTCAGATGTTTTATCCTCTTGGTCCCTTCTCTGTTCAGAGTTAAACGAACTCAAAAATATTGAAATTGAAAGATGTGCATTTTTACCTTCAACTTCAAATTCTTTGTTCATATTTTGTGATGCATCAACGTCTTGCTATGGTTTTGCGTTTATAGCATAGGTAAAAGTTCAAATTTAATATTTTCGAAGCCAAGGTGGACCCCTCAAATCAAGGGCTCTGCCATCTTTAGAATTATTGTCTGTGTTTCTATTTTTTAAATGTATTAAGTCAATATTATCAGAATTTTCAGATGTTCAGTTCAAAAACATAAAAGTTTTTGTAGACGCTCAAATTGTTCTTTCATGGTTATTATCTGGAAGAGCCAAAAATAAAAATGTTTTTGTAAACAACAGACTCAAGGAAATTTCTTTGATCAAAAAAACAAGTAGAACAAGAGTTCAAAGTTTCTATTTCCTACGCTTATATCAATACTTCTGAAAATCCTGCAGATTTAATTACCAGAGGTGTTAAACCTCTACTTTTCTTACTAAGTTGCCATTATGGCTTAAGGGTCCATCCTGGATACTTCAAAATCAGTCGCAGTGGCCGGTTAGTAAACTTAAATGTTTGTCGGAGGCCAATAAGGAAAAGACTTTACAATGTCATTTGTCTGTGGATGTTACAAATCATTGTTACCCTTAGAGGATTATTCCAGTATACATAAACTTTATAGGGTAACTTCTAATATCTTCAAGTTCATTAGTAGGAGTAAAGGGCTTGATGAAAATAGTGATAGAAGAGCCCAACACTATTGGTTAAAGCAAATGCAGCAGCAATGTTTTTCAAAAGAAATCTCATTCCTAAAGAATCCTAAGAAGGATGAAATTCCATTAATAGTTAACCAACTCAATTTATTTTTTGATGATAATGGCATTCTCAGTCTAAAGGAGAATAGCTAAAACTTTGCTGTATAATTATGATGTGATAAATCCAGTTCTTCTTGGCAAGGACCACCACCTCACTAAATTGATAATTAGAGATTTTCATGCTAGATGTCAGCATTTAGGTGTTCAAGCTACCATCAATTTTATCAGATCTCATGGTTTCTGGATTGCCAAGGCCAGACAAGCTGTGAAAAATATTTTGTCTGAATGTATCGTC
>SEYY01007643.1:0-10458 GCA_009176605.1 Armadillidium nasatum
TATATATATATATAATATATATATATATATATATATATATATATATATTATATATATATATATATATATATATATATATATATATATATATATATATATATATATTATATATATATATATATATATATATATATATATATATATATATATATATATATATATATATATATATATATATATATATATATATATATATATATATATATATATATATATATATATATATATATATATATATATATATATATATATATATATATATATATAATATATATATATATATATATATATATATATATATATATATATATATATATATATATATATATATATATATATATATATATATATATATATATAATATATATATTATATATATATTATATATATATATATATATATATATATATATATATATATATATATATATATGTATATATATATATATATATGTATATATTATTATATATGTATATATATAATATACAGTTAAATAAATAATGAGCAACTGTTAAATTATATATAACAAGGTTTTTAATGCTATTTTTAGATTTTATAGAATATACAGTTTTACGTATTGGAACAGACATTTTTATAATATTCTTTTACAATATATGTATATTATATCCTGATTTGTAGGTATGCTATGTATTCGTTAAAATTTCGTTTATCTATTTACAGGTGGAAAATTGAAAACAATTTTATATATAAATATATTTAAGTCGATTATTTTCTTTAAAATACAAAGCTGCTGATTCAAATTCACATAAAAAGGTTAAAGATACATAATCAATATTATATAGAGATTTCTTTGCCGCTCTCTGTTTCTTCGTCTTCCCATTCATTAACCAATTCAGAAGTGACTTCGGCAAAAAGCGGATCCCATCTCCACTCAACATCAGGCTATAAAATATAAAAAAGTCATTTCACTGTCAGATTAATTAGAAAATAAATAGCAATGCCTCGGATATATTTCAGCATTCGACATAAAAGGGAAGGAAAGGAAATGAAATTCAAAATTGTAAAGTGAGCCTCAAATTTAACGTTTTTCAACTTTTTCTTTCTATTTTCATACCTAGTATTCTTTCTAACTATGATATATATATATATATATATATATATATATATATATATATATATATATATATATATATATATATATATATTTATTTATTTATTTATTTGTACTTACAACCTTTCCCACAATCGTGGGGTGGTGTCTATCGCAGGCAACATCAACCCAAACACTCACCCTTTCACCAATCTTTTCCAGTCATTCCTATCCTCTGTCAACCGCACACCCTCCTCCCAATTCTTCCCTCTATCCCTTAACAGCTCTTTGAAATTACTCATCCAACTTCCCCTCGGTCTCCCCCTATCTCTTGCACGCTTCACTTCTGAAACAAATGCCTTTTTAGCCATTCTCTCTTCATTCATAAAAAAAGATGTTCAAACCATCCCAGCATACTTTGTTCAGCTCTCTCAACCAAGCTCTTTCTCCATCCACACATTTCTTTTATTCTAACATTCCTGACTCTCTCTCTTCTACCAACTCCACAAACCGCTCTCAGATTTTTCATTTCGAAAACTTCAATTTTTTTCCCTCTTTCTAGCGTTCAACCTCCATACTTCACTCCCATACATAACCACCGATATACAGCATCCCTCAAACATTCACATCTTCACCTCCCTTGGTAACCTTCCTCTATCCCAAATATCCCTCAAACCACCTAACAACTTCTCCCCTTCTCTTATTCTATGACCAACTTCATCACTCATACTTAACATCAGCCTCTCCAAAAATCACCCTCCAGACATTTAAATAAAGTGACTAGCTCCAATTTCTCCCTACCTACTTTAATTTGTAAATCTCCCTCAACCACACCCCTCTCCCCTCAATCCCCATTTTTATTCCACAGTACTTTACTCTTTCTTACCCGCATTTACTCCTAAACCCAAATCATCACAACCCTTTACAAACTCTTCCACCAATACTTTCAAATTTTCATGTGTTTCAGCCAAAAATACCACATTATCCGCATACATCAACTCATTTGCATCCCACATACCATTATGTTCCCTCATTCTCACCCCTTTCCCTACCCTATCCATTTTACTAACCACTTTGTTAATAAATAAATTAAATAACCCCGGAGACATTACACAACGCTGTCTCAGACCATTATTTACATAAAAAAACTCAGTCTCCATTCTGTTCACTCTCACACATGCTCTGCTATTCCGATATAAAGCTCTAATACCTTCCCTTACTTTCTCCTCAATATCATACTCATTTATATTATATATATATATATATATATATATATATATATATATATATATATATATATATATATATATATATATATATATATATATATATATATATATATATATATATATATATAATATATATTATATATATATATATATATATATATATATATATATATATATATATATATATATATATATATATATATATATATATATATATATATATATATATATATATATATATATATATATATATATATAATATCCTCTCTAACTTCAGCTTCATTATAGAGAGCAGACGTCAGTAAACGAAGATCAATATCATCTAACGTTGAAAAGGCTGCATGACGTAGCAAGTCCGAATCAAGTTCTTTAAAAGTTGCGACTCTATTTACTTGCACGCTATTTAATCAAAATGATTTTTGAAATAGAATTCTAGTCTTTGTTTTATTTTTTTCTGAGGCCAAGGGTTGTTAAGCCAATATATTATTATTAGACAAATTAAAGATATCTAATTTTGTTCAATCAGGTCATTTGTTTTCTTAAATTTCGAAAACAAAGTAATTGAAAAATTACATGTTTGAAAATTTCACTTTTATTTATTTATTTATTTTAAATGTTCTTATAAAAGCAAAATACAGAATCATTTATAAATGGGAATGAAATTACATTCTTTGTGTTTCATACATCGAATATCTCTTGAGACATCATTATTTTTTAAACATGGTTACATCCTATCATATATGATACTTTTTCGTGAATATCAGGTAAAATCGTTCTCCTTGCCCTTCACAGTAATGGTCACAGTTGTTATGTTTATAAAAGTTCAGAAAATGCACTTTGTGAATTTGGAAGTTTCGCAAAAGCTCTTTAACAAGTTCATATATATTTACTCAACAACTTTGAACCCAAACATTTCTTTCCTTATCTTTTATTATCTTCTTTGAAATGGAAATCTTTCAAGTTCAACTGTGAATAATCAAAATTACGTGCTTTCAATTTGGCATCGTTAGTAGGTGAAAATTTATACTTCGGGAAAGCAAAAGTTCTTACTCTCTTTGGAAATTGTTTTTGACAAAATTCATAATTAATTAACTCAAAATTTTGTAGGTTTACAAGTGGAGGTTTCGTAATTATATAGGAGCCTGTTTTCAAGAGAAATCTTACTGCAAATAGTAATGTGTGTGTAAGTTTGTACCTAGTGACATGAAAAAAAGCGATATTTGGTTTAACTGATCTGTAGATTCAGCGATAATGATATCAACTGAAAGGAAGGTAATTGGAACTAATGTTGTTAATATTTAATATTCGGCACTTTTATATAGGATGAAATGTGAAAAAAAATATTTACTATAAACAATGGCTTGTTTTTAGCACACCAGGAAACTATAAAGTAAGCAGTATCCACATTTCATTCAAATGTTGCTCATGTTTCATATTGCTGCAATTTAGATGTACTGAATGATTAACAGTAACACACGAGATTCTTTTACTGTTTTTAAATAAGTCAGCTTTCAGTATTGTGCTTGAAGAGCTTGTATAAATTTGTCATTATGTAGAATTAATTTTAGAATCCCAATGTTAAGGTAAGTGTTTAATGTTTTTTCAGAAAACAAAAGATTGTAATTGTAAAACGTGAAATATTTATGTAACTCTTCTTTTCACAAGCAAAAAATTATTCCAGGAATAATTGCTTTTTTTTAAATAATACATAATCCTAAAAACTTTCAAGTCTCTTTGGGACAAACATACATTTCTTGTCAAATAGTTCTACACGATTTAAATTCATTGTTAGGTTAGCATTTATCTACAATTGATAGGTGGGATTAGAATCTTCATCAATAACGTTGGTTAGTCAGTGAGTGCTACAAGAACATACTGGAACTGGAATATAAATATCAGGAACCTTGATCACCAGATTTAATGCAGATTGCAAGCCATGATTCTTACTCCGTCTTGCTTGTTGTTCTGGTTTAAAAAAAACAATTTATCTTTAGCAGATTTCATACGGCTTTTAAATTAATATACTTTTATAGGAGATTTAATCGATTGACAAATTTCATTGATACTAATTCTAGCTAATTTTCCTTGCATTTATTTTATGCAGAAATAACAATTAGTTACGTAAACCATATCTTCTCTCTACACTATTGCGACGTATAAAGAAGAGAAAAGTAAGAAAGAAATTTTGGATTCTCTTCTACTAAAAGTTCAATTTTTTAATTTCATGCATTACAGCAAACATGGCATGCAATCTACAAAGCCTTTGTTCTGATTTCCGAGTTTGATTCAGAATCAAATTTTACAATGTTCTTACAAAATGTTAATTCTTTAAGACTGGTCTAATATTTTGACTGGTCTAATATCAGTTTGAATCATTCTTGTCCCTTTTTGTGCTCCTTAAAACAATAGTAACGAAATAAATTTAAGTATATATTTAAATGAGTTTGTTTCTCTTAATTCCTCTCAAACCATATTACAGATAGAATAAATATGAGTATGAGACATGGTAGGTAGATTACCAGATCACACAATTATTGTAAAGCTGATGCTGCTAACCCTTATCTACTTAAATAAAATACCTGACATTATTTTTAATTTGTAATGAAAAGTATTTCGCATTTATTAAAATTTTCCATCTGGATAAGAATAAAAAAAATAAACAAATAACCTGAGTGAGCAAAATGAGTTAAATTTTTTTAATGCAACTCAAGCCCAAATTACAAGAGCAAAGAGAAAAAAAACTTGGCCTCAAAAATCATGCTGCGCGGTGTAATAATTCATTATCATTAAAAAAAATTAATATGGAATACAGAAATCTTTATTTTGCAAGAACAGTTTAAAGATGAAAAAAAAAACTGAAAACTGTAATTACCTTTTAACTTTAAAGGATAAATATTTTCCTCAGTATTTGCGGAAATAATAAATAGTTTATCACAGAATTTAAACTATAAGTAAAATACTCACTTTGGAGCTTGTGCCACTTGTTGAGTAAAATCTTCTTCATACACTTCCTCTAAATCAGGAATTACAGGAATATCTGTAAATAAAAGCCAAATTTATTAAAAATAATCCAAAGTAAAATATAAGGGAATTTATAATTACCAAAATTTTAAATTATTATAGTTTCCAAATATTTATTGCTTTTGCTGTATTTGAATTGACTTAGCATAATTGAAACACATTTTAAAATCAGTTCTAAAACTGCGTAGATAACTTTCAGTTAGATAACTTAGTTTATATATATATATATATATATATATATATATATATATATATATATATATATATATATATATATATATATATATATATATATATATATATATATATATATATATATATATATATATATATATATATATATATATATATATATATATATATATATATATATATTATATATATATATTAACCCTAGAACACGGTTGGGGGTATGACACACCCCACGGGATTTTCGAAAAATGTAGTTTTTATATAAAGACTCATTTAAGAAGTCTCTCGCTCAGTGTAGCTTAAGCATTTGTAATGAGAAGGTGTTTTGTCACAATTCAGTTAGTCTTGGCTATTTATTCTAGTAGTAGTAGTGGAGTTGGGGTGTAATATACCCCCGACCGTGTTACAGGGTGTAATGTATTTATGTACATGGTTTTAGATTATTATCGTTTTGGACACAAAAACACAAGAAATATATATAATATATATATATATATATATATATATATATATATATATATATATATATATATATATATATATATATATATATATATATATATTATATATATATATATATATATATATATATATATTATATATATATAATGTTATACTGTTTTTCAGGTATATTATTGTCAAAAATAATAATAATAATAATAATAATAATAATAATAATAATAATAATAATAATAAATAATAATAATAATAATAATAATAATAATAATAATAATAATAATAATTATGTCAAAGCGTCCGTTTAGCGAAGATGAAATTCTTCAACATCTCGGTGATCTAAGTCTTCTTGATTTAGACGAAGATGTAGATGATGACCTTGAATTGGAAGTAATGTACGACAGTGACCTTGATGTCGATTACATACCAACCATTTCATCTAGTGATGATAGCGAGGAAGAATATGAACCTAACGTTCGCAAGACGGGTGAATGTCATAGAAGATCAAAAAAGGTACGACGCACATCAACTCCCACACATAATTCAATCCAATCACCGATGCCTAGCACCAGCAGTGCTTTAGATAATCATCCAATTCCTTCTGCCTCTGCTATTCCTCAAACTCCTGCAGCTACTGTTCCATCTGTTCCTTCTACCTCTTCTGTTAGACCAAGAAGACGACGTAACCTTATCATTGACGAAGAAAATGTATCATCCATAATGCAGTTTTGCACCAGTACAATGTTCCAGCACTTCTGGGTTTAGGTGGAGTTGTCGTCCACAGAAAAATCTAGAAACTAGAATAGGTCAAAGGAACATCATTCCCCATTTTATTCCTGGCCCAACATTGCAAGCACGAAGCGCAACAACTCCTGAAAAATGTTTTCAGTTACTTTTTGATGACACCATAATTTTAGAGACTGTTAACTGGACAAACCAGAGAATTCGACTATTGTTGCAGAATTATTCCACAGATAAGAAAGCATTTTTTGAAACAGAGTTTTCTGAAATAAAAGCACTTTTAGGGTTGCTAATATTTAGTGGCTGTCAGAAAGACAATCATTTGAGTACCAGAGAAATGTGGAATCCAATTATCAGGTCCATCTCTGTACCGTGCTGGGATGTCCGAGGAACGCTTCGCCTTCCTGATAAACACTCTCCGATTCGATGACTCGGACACAAGGGTAGCAAGGCAGGAGAAACTGATAGGTTTGCTGCCATTAGAAGCATTTGGGACATCTTCATAGCAAACTGCGGAAAAATGTATATTCCAAATGAAAACATAACTGTAGACGAACAGCTGCTGTCGTTTAGAGGGAACTGTCCTTTCAGAATGTACATTCCAAATAAACCAGCAAAATATGGAATCAAAATCGTTTTAGCTAATGACACCAAAAGCAAATACTTATTGGGAGCTATACCATATCTAGGAAAGCTTGGGACACCAATCCCTGATAATGTAAGCCTAGGCCATTTTTTTACGAAAGAACTTACCAAACCCTATCACCGCACAAATAGAAATGTAACCACAAACAACTGGTTTACATCCGTTCCCCTAGCCACTGATCTCCTCAACAACTGTGGCATGACAATTGTAGGAACGATGAAAGCAAATAAAACAGAAGTGCCAATAGCGATGAAAGATAAACAAGAACGAAGATTAGGGTCAAGTGCTTTCTTATTCACTCATGAAATGACGTTGGTGTCATATGTTCCTACAACACCAAAAACAAAGAAGAAAATAGTATTGCTCTTATCTTCAATGCACACCAACCCAGTATTATCTGCTTCAGGCAAGCCGGAGATAATAGAGTATTACAACCATACAAAAGGTGGAGTAGACACCTTCGATCAGATGTGTGCTTCCAGTTCATGTGGAAAGGAAAACAAGAAGATGGCCTCTGTGCGTTTTCTATGGTATGATAAACGCCTGCGTTATTAACTCTTATATCATTCATAATGAGAATATGATACGCACAGGTGGAACTAAAATGACCAGGCGTGGATTTATGAGTGAGTCAGCACTGCTCCTGATAAGGCCATGGGCAGAACATAGGCTTAGAAATTCAGCTGGTTTTTCTACATCACTTAAAAGTATCATCAGCCTTGTTTGCGACATTCCTTCAACTGCTCCACAAGGTGAAGTAAATACAATGGCAGCCCAAGGAAATAATATGGACCGTTGCAAGCACTGTCCAAGAAAATCTGATAGAAAATCACGTTACCGATGCCACAAGTGTAGCAAGGCTGTGTGCCTCAGTCACATTTACGCTACATGTAAGGATTGCATATAATATCAGGTAACAATATATATATATATATATATATATATATATATATATATATATATATATATATATATATATATATATATATATATATATATATATATATATATATATATATATATATTAGTTAGTATTCCTTACGTAAACAATTGTAAAATTTTATAATTTAATAAAATCAGTTTTTTTTTTCCACCGAAATAATGGTCATTTTTGTCCTCTCACAACTCAGGTCGTATTGCATCATAATGCTTGAAACTTTCCAGAAGGACGAACATACCATAGGCAACAACAAATTATGTACATAGAAAAGGAAAACTCGAAGGAAATTTTTTTTACAAATTTTTATACAAATATTTTCATTTTCTTTTTATTAAAATTTTGATTTTGAGTGTTTTGGCATTTTACCCTTTAAATTTTTTTCGGGAAGAATGGGAGAAATGTTATACATTATTTTCTTAGAAAATATATTAAATTTCACTATGGCATTCATAACTTAAAGTTATTTTGAAAAAATATATAATTTTTGAAGTTTTGAAAATGGGGTACAATACACCCCCGACCGTGTTTGTGTGACAAAAAAGAGGCAACCGTGTTCTAGGGATATATATATATATATATATATATATATATATATATATATATATATATATATTATATATATATATATATATATATATATAAGTAGTATACAAAACGATGGTACCGGGCCACCCCCTCATTTTCGCTCGCTGCGCTCGCTATCATTCGGTGATGGCCTGGTACTGTTCGCTCGCTTCGCTCGCTCATCGTTTTGTATACTACTTATAAATGTATGTTTAAGACCGGAGGTGGGATGCTTGGAGGCTACGAGGCCCTCCTCCCTGAAAGACTTGGATGATTGCTTTAGCAGGAAAACCTTGATCGAGCGAGTTCCGGGTTTGCTTACTCAAGTTTATTTTTAAAGAAAAATGAATAATTTTATTATCAAAAAAGTGTTGTGAGAAAGAGCTCTCAATCTATCAAATTTTTGTGTTATCAAAAATGAAAATTGAGTTTAATAAAAAAATCTATAATAAATAATGGAAATGATATGTTCATTTACACAAACGTGAAACTAACGAAAATTGTAAATCATGTAATTATTTAAAAGATTTCTATAAAAATAAATGGGATAATTACAACTATAAAGCTAACTGTTCTCAATATACGCTAAATAATGATAATAAACCGTTAAATTATTCACCAAGAATATATTTAGAGAAAGTTATTGATAAATATTATAAAAAAAATATAGAGATAATGAATAATTATGATAAAATATTAAATCTCAATGATGAATTTGAACAAGAATATCTGGATGTAAAATGTTCAAATAGAAAGAATTCTTTAAATGTTCACTTTAAATTATTTAAATTGCTACAATTATGTGGTGTCAAATGTAATATATCAGATTTTCAGAAAGTTTCTAATAAAAGAGAAATTACGTTAAATAAGTACAATCAAGTGTGGGAAGAAATTTGTGAGATTAATGATTGGAAGTTGATTCATGATTAAAAAGGATATGAGTATTATATTTAAAATTTTAAATATAATTTTTTCCTTTTTACTTAAAATTCAGAAAATATTTTACTAAGGATATATAACCGATCAAGGTTTTTAAATGATTTTCAAATTCTTCAATATTTTCTTTATTGAAAAATTTTACATCTAGGAGTTCTTTAATTCTATCTGTATCTGCGTTAATGAAACAAAGGTTTTGTTGTTCCCCATTTCTACATCTTTGGAGTTCTTTAATTCTATCAGTATCTACATTTACTTTATGTTTATTACTTTTTTCACGACAGTAGGGTTGCATCCTACTAACTTCTTTTTTGATTTCATTAAACCTATCTTCGAAAAATTTAGGTTCTGTGGAGTCCATCTCATCTGAATCATCATCTGAATCATCATCATCTGAATCATCATCTGAATCATCATCATCTGAATCGTCATCATTTTCAAAATTTAGTCCTTTAATCTTTTTATCAGCTAGCTTAATTATTCCTTTTTGAATATCTATATAGTCATTAATTTTTCTAAAAAGATCTTTTAATTCTTCGATATTATTACTTGTAAAGGTTTCTAAATCTAAGAGTTCTTTAATTCTATCTGTATATTCCTCATTAATTTTTGAGAGTTGATTTTGTAAAGCGTTCATTTATTATAGAGAAAAAAAAGTTTATGAAAAATTAATTTGATGATA
>SEYY01007644.1:2500-7500 GCA_009176605.1 Armadillidium nasatum
AAAAATTATAATACATGTATAAGCTAATTTCCGCTTGATTTTAGATATAAGAAAAGACTTTAAAAGCATGGTCATAAATTCCTTTATAAATAAGAATTAGAAAGAAATTAAATATATATATATATATATATATATATATATATATATATATATATATATATATATATATATATATATATATATATATATATATATATATATATATATAAAACCTTTCTTGTGCAAAGGCCGGAGGCCTAATAAATTACCACCAGAGTTCGTGAAAAATCCAGAAATCGATTCAATTTAAATGGCCAACATATCCCAATACTCAGCTTTTGAAAGCGTGTTAGTCATAGGATTTTGTTAAAATAGATGAAGGGAGTGTGTTCCAAACTTTACCAGTAGAGTATATGTAAGATTGAGCATAGCGATTAAGTCTAGGGTCAGAAAGTTGGACACAGAAAGGATGAGAATGTGTAGAAAAGCGTAAAGCACGAGCTCTTCTCAATGGAGGAGGTGTGCGACGAGAGAGTTCAGAAGAGCAGTTCTTATTGTAATAGCGGTAGTATAGAGAGAGTGGAGACACATTTTGACAGGCAGAAAGATATTGGAGAGAATTAGTGAAAGTAGAAGAGTTGATAAGACGAAAAGCCATAGTCTCTACTTTTTTGAAAGAAAGCTGTATGTGTGGAGCCACCTCAGATTTGCGATGCATACTCAATACAGGGGTGAACAAAACCACTATAAAGAGCAAGCAACTGGAGTGGAGTGAAGAAATTCTGAAAGCGCCTTAGAACACCTACCCTCTTAGAATGTTGTTTGGAGAGAAAAGTAATGTGATCTTTCCAAGAAAGATCAAGAGTATTGTCGATCAGAGATAAGAATAGAAGAATTAAGGTGTTTTCAAATTTTCCTCTTAATGATAGATTCGAAAACAGTAGAAAGAACAAAGGCTACAGAAATAGGACAATAGTTAGAGGGATGAGAGAGGTTTCCCTTTTTTGGCACAGGCAGAATGAGCGCACGTTTCCAACAAGAAAGGAAAGTTGAAGTAGAGAGGCAAAGACGAAATAGTTTACCGCGGCACGGTGCAAGCTCGGAAGCACAAGTTTTGAGAGCCACAGGAGAAATACCATCAAGACCGTACGCCTTCTTAGTGTTTACTCAGAGGGAGCAGAAATGACGTTTTAAAAGAAAGTACAATTTTGGGCAAAAATAATTTGGAGGAGGTTGAAGTAGAAAAACAGCTCTGGAATCGCTTAAGGTTTAATTAGAGGCTAAAGTTTTTAGCGAAGAGGTTTCAACTTTAGTGGAAGGCAAAACTGCAGTTGTACCGTCGGAAGATACTACAGGAGGAAAAGAGAAAAAGGAAAAGTTAGAGTTGGCATTTTTTGCAAAATGACAAAAAGGACATGAAGGGGAGGGTTAGATTTATAATTTTTTTTATTATTATTATTTGAGCGATTTAGGTGAAATTTTCTGTGTATATAGCTTTTTTCCCGGTGAAAAAAGCTTCATTTTTAGTGTTTTTATGAGTCTCTAAAGGTTTCATAGTTATTAGTGGTCATAACTCAAAGAAAAAAAGAAATAGCGGGAAAAAATATTTGTCCAAATGAGATGAAAATTGACCTGAACCATCTTAGCCCCAATTTCTTGCATTCGGCGGAAACAAATCTTTGAAATCACGTCCAAAAAAAAAGTATAATCAGTCAAATTTTTTTTTGAAAAATTTGTTACCCTTTCGGAGAAAAAAATTATTTAAAAAAAATTCTCTCCAGGAATTTTGATTAAATTTGGACATTGTTTAGAAGAGAGATAGCACTACAACATTTATTTAGAGCATTATTAAAGGATAATTGTTTGAAGGAAGGTATAGCCTCTCAAACTTTTAAAATTTTTGAAAATTTTCTAAAAATGGACCTTTTTTGAGAGATCATATCTCGGAAAAAACAAATTAGATCGAACAAAGTATATAAAAGAATTTGTAGCCCCAACACTCCTCTATAAATGTGCAAAAATTTATTTACGTAGTAATTATACTTTTTTTTAAAAAATAAAAAAAAAAAAAAAAAAATTTGAATTTTTTTTTTTCAAAAAATAATTTCTTTTGATAGTGAGTCACACTTGGACTAATACTGTTTTTTGTGTAGCTCTGGGAGGAAAATTCTTTGCAAAGGTTTTTGTAGCCAATAGAATAAGGAACATATGTTCCAAATTTCAGACCAAAAATATTTTTTATGTGGCTTCACCGTAGATTTAAATTTTGAAAAACATTCACATATAACTGCTAAACATTAAATCCCTCGTAAAAACGTTAGAAATCGACTATTTTCGTCGGGAAAAAAGCTATATAAACTGAAATTCTCTGGAGGATCGGATAAAAAAAATTTTTTCTCCTAAACCAAACCCTCTTCTTAACAAGAGGAACCAGAAATATTATTGCATTTTTTTTTTGAAGAAATGAATTTTTAGTGTTGCCAAGAATAGATTTTCCACTATTCCGGAATGAAATATAAGTTGGAAGAATTTCTGGAGTTTGAAGACGTTAATCCCTGAAGTCAACGTTCCTATGGTGGATAGCCCAAGAACAATCAGAGTTAAACCAAGATTTGTTAGATTTAGATGAAAGGAAAGAATATGGAAAGTAAGCCTCCATGTCAAGAGAATCAAATAGGTTTTGCGCTCTGCACATTCTGAGGGACATCATTTAATAAAGTGCAATCGCAAGTCAGACCAGTTAGTGGCACTGAAATTCCATAAACGCCTCCTCGCCGAAGGTGCGAGTCGTTCTTGAGGAAGACTTAAAGAGACAGAACAAGATATAGAGACAAGAAAGTGATCAGAGGAACCTAGGGGGAGAAAGAGTTTAACAAATAGTACAACAGCCAATCAGGGATACGGGTAGGGAGATGCACCAACTGCTCAAAGTTGTTCTGGATAGAAAAGTGTGGGCATGTTCACCAGATGAATCATGAGGGCTATATGAAAGCCATTGGCTGTGGTGAACATTGAAATCATATAAAATGATGATTTCGGAGAAAGGAGAAGAAAGAATTTATTCTATTTTAGAGTTATGATAGTCTAAGAATTTTGGATAATATGTAGATGTAGGAGATAAATAGACATAACAAATGAATTAAGTTATAGAGTTGCAGAAAAGTTTAAGCCATAAAGTTGATAATTCAGAAGATTCCAAATTAGAGACAAGAGAACAGACAACATCATTGCGCACATAAGCGCAACATCCACTTTTAGCAAGAAAATGAATGAGGCAGTAGGAGGTAACGGAGTAGGGTTTGTTGTCAGAGCACTCAGACACCTGGGTTTCAGTTAGGAACAAGAGATAAGGTCTAGAAGAAGAGAGGTGGTATTCGACAATGTGGAAATTAGAAAAGAAACCGCGAAATTTGCAGAAGTTAATTAATGAAAAAAGAAGTTCATGCACTTGGCAAGGCGGATTCATGGACTTGGTGGCACCAACCCCATGACCGGAGGTAAGCTACTCCCAAGTGGTGATGGTGGAAGGGGTGTATAAGGGGCTATATTTGGAAGCCGGCCTACCAAGCTTCTTCAAGGCAGTTTTACGTTTCGCCAATGGATAGAATTATTTTTTTTAAATGGTAAAGTATGTGTACATGCTTCTAAATTTGTAGGATATATGTAAAGAAAGGGAAAGGCTGTGGGAGTATAGAGACTGCAATGTGAGTCAAGGGTACACTAGAGAGCCTCTGAGAGTCTAACCCACCCTATCACTCCGCGTGTCAAGTCCGAGGGGAAGTACTTTCATCTCTTCGGACAACGCTACGTTCTCACTATATATATATATATATATATATATATATATATATATATATATATATATAATATATATATATATATATATATATATATATATATATATATATATAGTAGGGAGCACTTTTCTCGACAATGCCAGTGCCAGCTGATACTAAGGAAAGTGTCAGTTGCAGTAAGGTTCATTAAAAAACAAATTTAGGGGAAAAGAGAGGGAGAGGGGAATTGAAACACACCCTCTTTCCTGAGGTATTTTAAACTCGATAATCTCCTAATTAATTATGCTAACCACCTTAATCCGTTAATTATAACATCAAATTAATTATGTTAATTATCTTGATCATTTAATCACCGCCCATTTGTTACCTTTTTGGCTTTTAATCCTTTAAGTCCAACCCATTTTTCCTTTGGATGCGCCACTAGGTATGTGTCTTTCCTTATTTGACCCTCATGGCATGCCAGTACCTTTTTCTAGCTTTTCTACCACTTTCTAGCAATTTCTAGTCATTTCTAGCATATGAAACCCTTAGTTAAGTCACGCCCACATAGTAAAAGGGAGTGCCAGTGTCAGCGAAAGCTGATACTGAGGGTAAGGCACTCTTGTGAGGCCATCGATAATGACGTCACAAGCTTGCTCGCATGCGCACAGGCATATATATGTGCATGCGTACACGCACACGTACAAACACACCTGACCTTAATCTGTTAATTATAACACAGTTAATTTTGTTAATTCCCTTAATCACTTAATCGCCACCATTTTTGGATTTCTGATCTCGTTGTTTTCATCTTTGTAGATTTTCTCTAATGATTTCCGCCATCTTGAATTTGATATCCGTCATTCTGGATTTGGTTTCCCATTTTGGATTTGATTTCCGCCATATTGGATTTCCGAACACGTGGTTTTCATCTCCCCTAATTTTCTCGGTTAACATCCGCCATCTTGGAATTGTTTGTTAATTTTTCCGAAATATTTTCTATACCTTAGAGCTATCTATTGAATGAAAATCAAACTTTATCACATATTCAAAAACGAGGATACGAACTCTTAAAATTTTGGTCATCATGGGACTTTGATTACCATTACATCAAACTAGATAATGACTTATAAAATGAAATTTGTATAATTTATGCCCAATTTTTTCCATTCACTCATATTCTTTTTTATGACTTTATCAATTTTAAAATTACCCTTACGTCTTTAATTATTAATGAGGGAGTTT
>SEYY01007647.1:12500-18065 GCA_009176605.1 Armadillidium nasatum
TTACTGACGTTAACATTATCAACAAATCGATTCGTTATCGATATTTTGACAGTTTCTTAATTTTAGACCCTATTTATTAATTATACAACAATCTTAAATTTCTTAAATTGAAAATTTAAGATAAATTGCATAATGCCTTTCACGGCAACATTAATTTAATGAAATCGATTTTGTTTGTAGGAAATCTCAAGTAAGTAAACAACAAACACTTCAAAACGATCCCATACAAACAAGCATATACAAACTATATATATATATATATATATATATATATATATATATATATATATATATATATATATATATATATATATATATATATATATATATATATATATATATATATATATATATATATATATATATATATATATATATAATATATTATATAATATATATATATATATATATATATATATATATATATATATATATATATATATATATATATATATATATATATATATATATATATATATATATATATATATATATATGCATCTGCCAGTATTCTCTTTTATGCTATTGATCTACAGAAGGAAGAAATTGCATATTTAAAAAAAGTAATAGTACTGGCATATATGAATAGGAGCCATGTATAAATATATATAGAAATTAAATCGAATATCTGTTGCAAATTATGTTTTAAGTTCCTACTCATAAAATTCAAATAAACGAAGAAACACGATTATTATGTGACGGCAATGACGTCACCAGCTTGATTTCAACTGAAAAAGTTCCTGGATTTAAATCAATTGACCAGTCACAGACTGAAGTTGCTTGAAATCAGGACTACATCAAAAACCTCACAAAATAATATTTGTAGACATATATTTAGATTATTTATACTTTTGTAGGAGAGAGAGATTGACAAAAAGAAATAATCATTTAATATGGAATAAAAAGAAACAAGCTTTCTTTAGTTATTAGTAGAAGGTAAAAGAGTAGTCATCCCATCGGAAGAAACTAGAGCGATAAAGAAAGAAATTGTTGTACTTAAGACCTTTTTGAAAATGATAGAAAGAGCGTGGTAAAGAGGAACTATAAAGTTCATTAATTATTCTATCGAAAAAGTCATTTGACTATCACAACAGGGATAATTCACAAAAAAAAGGTTGTTTGAGTTTCTGGAGGTTGATGACTTCTAACAATGCTTGATGGCAACTCCCATCAGGCAGTATTAGTTAACCTAAGTGTTATGAGTTTTAGTTTAAAAAAGAGAAGCAAAAAGAACTGACGATTCCATGTCAGAAGGAACACCGAAGGGGCCCATCTCGAAAAAAAACGAAAGTTTTCCAAACGGAATAAAAGAGTTCATTAAGTAGTACGTTAAGAACAATGTAGAACAGAAATACGTGTTTAGCCCTTTCCTGCTGGAGTTCTCAAAAAATAGAGCAGGATATAGACAAAAGAAGGTTAAAGGAAGAACAAAGAAACTGAAAAAGTTTGTTAATACAAGGAGCAGGATTCTAAGCTAAAAACTCGTCTACTACCCGCATGTAAAAGAATCAGAGATACGAATAAGTAATTCAACCATCTCCTCAAGGTTATTATTTGCATAGAACTGATAAGCGTTCTCATCAGTTGTATCTAGAAAACTACAAAAAATTCAGTAGCAGTGATAAACATGAAGATCACCAAAAATTGATGATTTCAGAGAAAGGGGAAAAGCAGAAGACGCTCTACTTTAGAGATCAAGTTGTCAAAAAATTTAGGATTGTCAATAAGAGATAAACATATCAAATAATATATATATATATATATATATATATATATATATATATATATATATATATATATATATATATATATATATATATATATATATATATATATATATATATATATATATATATATATATATATATATATATATATATATATATATATATATATATATATATATATATATATATATATATATATATATATATATATATATATATATATATATATATATATATAATATATATTATATATATATATATATATAATATTATTGATTATACATACACACAAAAAGATAATATGACAGAGCATTTTCGTCTCATAAAGAGAAAAGTAAATCTATGAAACGTCTGCTCGTATTTCATACAAAAGTGTCACACAACATTAATTTCAAAGTAAGTCGCCAAAAGTAAGGAAATATATAATATATATATATATATATATATATATATATATATATATATATATATATATATATATATATATATATATATATATATATATATATATATATATAATATATATATATATATATATATATATATATATATATATATATATATATATATATATATATATATATATATATATATATATATATATATTATATATATATATATATATATATATATATATATATATATATATATATATATATATATATATATATATATATATATATATATATATATATATATATATATATATATATATATATATATATATATATATATATATATATATATATATATATATATATATATATATATATATATATATATATATATATATATATATATATATATATATATATATATTCTTTTATTACCCCTTATTGAAGCAAACAACGAATATTTGACACTGTTTATTCTTAGATTTATAAACGTGAGATGTTAAATTAATGCTATTCTTCACAAATTTTTATTTTCTTATTTGATTGAGCTTTCGTGCTTTGTTTACAAGTCACTTCTTCAGAATGGATAGTTTTCTTCAGTGTTGCTGGAAGTTAGGATCGTCTGGCAACACCGGGATGTTGAAGTGGCAACCTTGGTAAATTTTTAAGGGTTTTCTTCAAGCCTATGGATTTATTTAAGTATATATTTATGGTATTGTCTATTGTAGGTTCTCCTTTTATTAGGTTCATGTTATTTGTATTTTTTATGAGGAATGATTCAGTTATTTTTCTGGTATTTGTATTATGTATTGTTTTGATTAGCTGTGTGTCTTTTAGATTGGGTATGTGGTTATGAGTTCTTCGATGATTAGTAAGTGAGGAGTGTATGTTGTCATTTTTTAAATCTATTGAATGTTGATATATTCTTCTTTTTAGGTCAGTTGTTTCGCCTATGTAAATACTATTGCAGTTGTTGCAAGGAATTTTGTAAATTCCTGTGTTGTGGTCTGGTTTATTTATGTGTGGTTTTAGTGTGTGTTTTAAGGTTATTGAATTAGATTTTACAGTATATATTTCTGGAGGTAAACTATTTTTTATTTCGTGAGGGTGAATATTTGGTAAGGGTAATATGTTCGTAGGTTTTAACTTATGAGATTGTGTTTTATAGTATTTATTTCTTGCCTTTTTGAGACTTGTTCTTATAATGTTATTTGGGTAATGGAGTTTTTTGAAAATGTTTGTTATATATTCTATTTCGTTTTTTAAGTTTGTGGGGTCGCATATTTTGTGTGCACGTAAAAATTGGTTGCTAAGAACGGCTTTTTTGGTAGAAATGTTATGGTATGAAAGCCAGTGAATATATGAGGGATTTGCTGTGGGTTTTCTATAAATATTGAAAGATGGGATTGATGTAGACCAAGAGATGAGAATATCTAAAAACGGGATGCTGTTGTTTTGAGGAAATTCAACTGTGAATTTTATGTTGTTGTGTATATTATTAATAAATTCTGAAACTGTGTTAATATTTATATCCTTAGGTATTAGGGAAAAAACGTCGTCCACGTAACGGAACCATTTCAAGTTTGGGAATTTTGGAAAAATGTAATAATATTCTATTAGTTCCATGAAGATGTTGCTGATAATGGGGGAGAGGGGAGAGCCCATGCTGAGGCCAGAATTTTGTTTATAGTAACTATCGTTAAATTTGAAGTAGGCATGATCTAGTGTTAGTAATATTAGATCTTTAATTTTCGAAAAAGGAATAATGAAGTTATATGACTTTTCGGACAAAAATCTTTCGAGTAATTGTAAAGTTTGAGGAACAGGAACATTCGTAAAGAGGGAGGTTACATCAAAACTGACTGGATTGTAGTGGGAAAAGTTGAAATTTTTCACTGTGTCTATGAAATGTTCGGAATTTTTGATGTGAGACGAGGAAATGTTGCCTATGAGAATTTTTAATTGATTGGCAAGCCATTTGGACAAATTATACGTTGTGCAGTTTATATTGGAAATTATCGGTCTGAGAGGAATGTTTTGTTTGTGTGTTTTTGGGATTGCGTAGAATTGGGATAAGTTTGGTAGATAAGAGTTAAAAGCTTTTTGTAGATCTTTATATTCTGCCAAGATTTTGTTTATTTTGCTGTTAAAAGTGTTTTGTGAAGTTTTTAGAGGATTTTTATTGCAAAGGGAATATGTGTTTGTGTCATTTAATAGTATTAGGGATTTTGTTAAGTAGTCATTTTTGTTTTGGATTACTATATTATTGCCTTTGTCTGAGCGGGAAATGATTATGTTTTCATTGTTTTGTAACAATTGTAAAGCTATATAAAATCTGCGGGGAAATTCATTGTAACTTACGTTTATTTTGGTTAATTGCAAGATTATGCCGAATAGTATGTCTTGATTGATATCTTCTATTTGGGTGGATTTCTTCCAGTTAGTAAAATTCTTGATTAAATCAATCCAAGGGTCCGGGTTTTTAAGAGAAAATGATAATCCGTATCCTAGTAAAGTTTTTTCTGTTGTATTCAGTTCATAGTCAGATAGATTAATTATTATTAATTATATATTCACCCTCACGAAATAAAAAATAGTTTACCTCCCAGAAATATATACTGTAAAATCTAATTCAATAACCTTAAAACACACACTAAAACCACACATAAATAAACCAGACCACAACACAGGAATTTACAAAATTCCTTGCAACAACTGCAATAGTATTTACATAGGCGAAACAACTGACCTAAAAAGAAGAATATATCAACATTCAATAGATTTAAAAAATGACAACATACACTCCTCACTAGGGTTGGCCGACGCACCGGTGCGGTGCGGTGCGTAATGCGGTCATTTTGGGGCGGTGCGGTGCGGTGCGCAACACATTTTCAGCAACCCGGTGCGGTGCGGTGTGGTGCGAAAGAAAAAATAAAAGTGCGGTGCGGTGCGGTGCGGTGCGGTGCGTGGTGCGGCCTCTGGTGCGCACCGCACCGAAGTTGATGTATCCTGCGATAATCATATGTTCGTCGAATTTTATATATATATATATATATATATATATATATTATATATATATATATATATATATATATATATATATATATATATATATATATATATATATATATATATATATGAAATTGTTCATATTTCAAGGTATCCTGACAGAAGAGTTAAAGTTACTATCTTTATTCCACCTTCCTCATTTCCTCTCGAAATTTCCTTGACAGAAAAATGAAATAGACTGTAGAAAGACGTGTCTCACTAACCTGTCTCATTGAAGGAGGTATGCGACAGTAGAGTTCAAAAGAGCAGTGCTGGTTGAAATGAGCGATAGTATCGAAAGTAGCAGAAATTTGACGTGCGCAAAGAGATTGGAGAGTGTGAATGAACTGATAAGACGAAAAGACTTAGGCTCCATCCTTTCAAGAGCATCATGA
>SEYY01007649.1:7500-15000 GCA_009176605.1 Armadillidium nasatum
CCCGTGTACCTCCACCTTTACGACGTCCTCGTAGCACAAGAGGTGCATTGTCTGCACATAAATATTGTGTGTACATAGGCAACTCCAGGCTTGTCCGCTGTGGTGTCTCCTTCTCTTCAGCCACCTCTGTTTTGTGGAATTCTCTCATATTTTCTTTATTTCCAGCTGAATTTAACCTGAATTACTTTAAAGCCCACGTCTGTGATCACCTACGAAACTTGCGTTAGATGGGACATGCGTGATATTTTTTCATATTCTTTTATTATTAAAACACCCACTCCTTGAATAGGGCTCTGCCCGTGAGTGGTGGATATATATATATATATATATATATATATATATATATATATATATATATATATATATATATATATATATATATATATATATATATATATATATATATATATGTGTATATACAACTGGAATAGGGAGGTGTGACATGAATCTGTTATTAAAAATGAAGCAAATGAACTTTATGAAAAGTTATAAGCCAAAGAAACAGAAAAAAATGAGTACGGTAAATTTTTGGTAATGACATTTAGGAAGGCTTTTTGGTAAAATATAGATCCAAAACAGGATACAATAATTAAATTTAAGTTGTTAAACATAAATATATGTAAAATTGAGTTTGAGTGTGTTCTCGGCCCCAATTATGGGCAAAAACCCTTCAAAGCCACTCATTTACATCCTTTGAGTTAAAAAACCAATGTCTGGTTGGAATTTTAGTAAGAAAATTCGCAATAATAACAATAATAATAACATTTATATTAATAATGATACTAATAATAATATTTAATAATAATAATAATAATAATAATAATAATAATAAAAATAATGGAAAAAATAATAAGTAACTAATAAATAATAATAATAATAATAATAATATATAATAATAAATAATAATAATAATAATTATAATAATAATAATAATAATAATAATAATAATAATAATAATAATAATAATAATAATAATAATAATAATAATAATAATAATAATAATAATAATAATAATAAAAATAATCGTAATAACTAATGACAATAATAATCACAAGAAAAATGACAGTAGATAATAATAATAATAATAATAATAATAATAATAATAATAATAATAATAATAATAATATAATAATAATAATAATAATAATAATAATAATAATAATAAAAATATTAAATTTAATAATAATATTAATATTAATTTAAAAAATAATAATGTAACAATATTTGTAATACGAACCGTAATTATATTTAAAATTGTTACTATAATAGAGATAACAAGATTTGTGATTTTGATTTACTGTGGAACTAAGTGGTTAGGTTGGGTATTTTAGTATTGTGATAGCAAATGATTTTTGACATGCTTACGAAATATGGGAAGTGTGGCTAATTCATAAATGTGTTTTGGAAGATCATTCCATTTTTCAATGCCATTTTATGATATATCTTTCCGAGATTTAGTTAATGTGTACTTTGTTTTATGTGTACCTTGTTTTATTTAGTGTAATTTAGTCTTTTTAAATTTTGGATATGCATTATTAAATTTGACAGTAATTTATTTTACATTCCGTTTAAACTTTTGAAGATTTTTGTAGTCATTGTAAGAGTAATCATATCTTGTAGTTTGAGTATTGATGATTGTTTGAAAAGTATGTTCATAATAATTGCATGATCCAGATATTAAACAAATTTTTTTTATGTAGCTTTATTAAGGGCTCTAGCAGATATACGCTTGCACAATCCCATACTGGTAGATTATATAGTAGGTAGGGGTAAAAAAGGCAGTAATATAGATTTTTAGTACATATTTAGGAATAATGTTTCTTACCTTTAGGAAGGCATAAGTAGCATATGAAAGTTTTCTAATAATACAATTTAAGTGATTTTTGAAGGAAAGCTTCTCATCGAAAATAACTCCTAATAATTTTGCAGATGTAGTTCTATTTATGGTTGTACCTTTTGCCATGACATTTAGCTTGAAAGGCGTTTTAACATTTGTCATTATTAAATATTGTGTTTTTTGTAGGTTAAGGGAAAGCTTGTTTGTCTCTACCCAAGTTACAATATTTTCTAATACATTATTTGCTTTCGTGTTAAGTGTATCTATATTACGGTCTGTTATTAGAATTGCGGTATCATCAGCGTATTGTGAATGTAATAAATTATGACAATTTTGGAAGTCATTAGTGTATATGTTAAATAATAGTGGACCCAAGATAGATCCCTGAGGCACTACATGAGAAATTGGAGCAAGGGGGGATGAGACATCTCTTAACTTCATGTATTGCGTTATTCCCATAAATATGAATGGAACCAGTTTATGGAGCCTTTTGAAGCGCCAAGCCTATCCAATTTTTGTAGGAGTAAGTTGTGTGGAACGACATCAAAGGCTTTTGAGAAGTCTAATAGTAATAGCATGCATGTTTGATTATCGTTTAGTGTTCTCTATATATTTTCTGTAAGGAGAGTTAGCGCATCTTCTGTACTACGATTTTTTGTAAATCCAAACTGAGTCTGAGAAAGGAGTTCATTTTCTTAGAGGTAATTTGTAAATTGTGTATGTACCATTTTCTCTAGTAATTTACCAACTGTATGTAGAATAAAGTTCGGACGGAAGTTATTAAGAACTAAAGTGTCTACTGATTTTGCTCTCTTCAGTTCTTCTGGAAAGTGACCTAATTCAAATGAACTATTGTAGAGGATCTCTAAAACTTGTGGGATTTCGTCTAAGCAGTATTTGTAAATCCAGTTTGGAACACTGTGAATGTCGGAGTTTTTGTTTTCCAAACTATCTATTGCACATTTGACTTCGGAACTTGATATGCTTGTAAAGGAGAATTTTTTCCCTTATGAGTTTCTAGGTAGTCAGTTAAAGACACATTTGGTAATAATAATAATAATAATAATAATAATAATAATAATAATAATAATAATAATAATAATAATAATAATAATAATAATAATAACTAATATGATTTTTAAATATATAAGGGAATGGATTTGGGTAGATTTGGTTAATTGGTTCTTTAAATGTTAATTGATCGTCAAATATTACTCCCAGCATTTTTGCTTTTGAATCTCTTTCCAATTCCTCTTTGTTTATGTTAATATTAAAATCTTCTTTTATAATTTAATTGCTGGAAATAAGATATGACATTTTTTTGTACATTTAATAAAAGATTATTATAGTTTATCCAAGTTATTATTTTAATTATAGTAAGCATAGATTTTTATGAGAGTGTGTCAGGATTTTTATCGATTATTAATATCGATATATCGTTCGCAAAATAGATAGAAAAAGTGTCATGCGAGTTGAATAAATCATTAGTATAATGGGTAAACAATAAAGGATCCAAACTAGATCTTTGGGGATAGCCTGTGGTTACTAGTGAGTATTAAAGTGAATGTCCCTCAATTTTACAATAATAATAATAATAATAATGATAATAATAATAATAATAATAATAATAATAATAATAATAATAATAATAATAATAATAATAATCAAAATAATAAAACTGATAATAATAATTAAATTGATAATAATAAAAAATATTATTTATTATAGTTATTATTATTATATAATATTATAGAATAACAATATTGTTATTATTATATAATACTAACAATATTACTATTATTATTAATATTATTGTTATTATTATTATTATTATTATTATTATTATTATTATTACTATTATTATTATCATTATTATTATTATTATTATTAAAATAATTACAAATAATTATTAAATTATTCTTACGATTATCATCATGTAATATTATTATTATTATTATTATTATTATTATTATTACTATTATTATTATTATTATTTTTTATTATTATTATTAGGTTTGATTGAGTGTGAGCCACCACATTTAAATGTCCCTGATGAATTGGTCTTTATAATTTCACCGAATGGTACAACGGAATCGGACTTTAGAAACTTTGAGATGACTTGTTTTGGAGATAAACCCGTTCAGTGGAGATCGAAAGTAAGGAAATTACTATAACTCTTACTAATATTTTTGTTGTTGTTGTTGTTGTTGTTGTTGTTGTTGTTGTTGTTGTTGTTCCTGGTGATGACGATATTCTTATTGTTTTAATTCTTTCAATTTTCCTTTTTCCTTTTGAAGTTGTTGTTGTCTTTGCTGTTGCTGTTTTTGTTGTTATTTTTGTTGTTGTTGTGCTTGTCTCTCTTTTTATTTCTTATTCTTATTTTTGACCTGAATTTTACAAAAATTTGAGTTGACTTGTTCTGGAGATAAACTGGTTTAGTGGAGAACGAAAGTAAGGAAATTAGTATTTCTGTTGTTTATATTTTTGTTGTTGTTGTTGCTGTTGTTGTATTTATTGTTGTTGATGATGATGATATCCTTATTGGTTTAATTCTTTCAATTGTCCTTTTTCATTTTGTAGTTGTTGTTGTCTTTGCTATTGCTATTTTTGTTGTTATTTTTTGCTGTTGTTGTGCTTGTTTCTCTTTTTATTTTTGGCTTCTTATTTTTGAATTGTGGTTTATTTTGTTATATTTGTTGTTGCTTTTATTTATGTTATTACTTGTGCCCTTCTTGTTGTTATTGTTTCTGTTTTTATTTATGCAGTATTTGTTGTTGTCGTTGTTTCTATTGTTACTTTCACAATACTAATTGGTGATCTGTTATTATTTTTGTAATAGTTGTTACCGTTTTTATTGATATATTTCTTGCTTTTGTTGTTTCTGATGTTATTATTGTTGTTGTTTCTGCTAGTATTGTGCTATTGAAGTTTTTATTTATTGCTGCTGTTTTCATTTTTGCTTTTGCTGTTAATGTTTTCGCAATTTTTTCTGTTCCTTTTGATCTTACTTGTTATTTTTGCCTTTATGTTTGCCTTTTCAATTAATTTTCTGTTATTGTTTCTCATATATTGTTTGTTAATATTTTTTTGGTATTATTGTTAATATATTTTTGTACCTGCTTATATTAGTATTTTTTCTGTTGTTGCTGCTGAGTTTTCTGCAGTTATTTTTTCTGCTCCTATTTTTTCAGTTTTTCAGTTGCTATTTGAAATGGTAATTTTGCCGTTATCTTGTTGTTGTGTTTGTTGAGATTTTTGCTGATTTTTTCGTTGTGCTTGCTGTAATTGATGTTAATTTTTGATAACAATTTTAGTTACTGTTATTTGTTTTCTTCTCTGATGTTATTTTGATGTTGATGTTTCTGTTCTTATTTTATTTTCATTTTTGCAGTTGTTTCTGCTGTTGCTTTCTAATTTTTTGTTAATTTTTTTGCTGTTCTTTTATTGTTTCTACTGTTTTTTTTTATTTTTGTTTTTACCGTTGTCCTTACTTCTTATGTTTTTAATTTGTTACTCTTTCAGCTTCTGTTGTTGTAGTTCTCTTGATATTTTTAATGCTTACTTTTGTTTTGCGTTTATATTTTTTGTTATTGTCGTTGTCGTTGTCATCTTTGTTCTTGTTTTCGAAACGATTCTCATTTTAACTGTAAATAATTGTGTTATATTTTGTTTCTAATTTTACTGTTTTTGATGTTGCTGTTATTTGAGCTGTTATTGTAATTGGTTTATGTTGTTAATTTTGTATGCTTTATTTTTATTCCTTTAGTTGTTAATTTGTATGTTGTTGTTCTATTTGCTTATTTTACTGTTGTGTTTCTTTTCCTGTTTATATTTATTCTCTTTTTGTTTTTGTTGGTATTTTAGTGTTGTTTTTTTTCTGCGTTCTTTATGGTTTTTTTCTTTTTATTTCTATTTGCTTTTTTTCTTCAAGTTGTTTCTATTCGTAATTTTTCTGTCTTATTTATTTTGTTGTTATTTTTGCTGTTGTTGCTTTTATTGTTATTTTTCTGCTGCTCCTACTTTCTTATTTTATTTTCGTTTCTTTTATTTGTCATTTTTGTCTCTGCAGGTGTTTTGAGTTGTTGATTTTCTATTGTTATTTTTGCTGATGTAATATTAATATATAATAAATTGTCGTTATTTTCACTTCTGTTGGTATATGGATGTTTTATGTTAATGCTGGTTTTTCTCCTAGCTTTTTGTCGTGTCTGTTTTTTTCTCTCTTTTTTTTTAAATGCTGTTGATGTTATAATTTTTAAAGTTTATGCTTGTTATTTAATTATATTCTTATTTTTGTTTTTTTATTTTATTTATGCTTGTTTCGGTTGCTACTCTTGCTGTGGTCGTTATAGTTTTACTTACTTTTTGCACTGCTTAATTTTATTTATGATGCTGCTTTTTCTGTTGTTTCTTTTTATTTTACTTATTTATTTATGTTTTTGTTTTTTTCTGATTAATATTTATTTTATGTTTTTATTTTGGGATCATTTTGCTGCTACTTTAGTTCCTGCTATATTTTTTATGATTGTTGTTATTTTGTTGTAGCCTTTGTTTTTGAGGTCCTTGCTGTTGATGTGGTTATTTTGTTCTGCTGATGTTTCTAATATTATTTTTGCTGATTTACTTTCTGTAATTTTTGCAGCTGCTGTTATTTTTATTTGATGGAGTTGTTGTTTATTTCTATTATTATTGTTGTCGTTGTTTCTATTCTTTAATTATTGTTACTGAAATGTTTCTTTGATATTTTTATTGTAGTTTGTGTAATTAATGCTGTTGTCATTTCTGTTGATATTTTTTTTTTGTTTGGCGCTTATTTTAGTTTTTGTCAGTTGCTTTTGCTTTTGTTATTTTACCTTTTTTAGTTTCGATTGTTACTTTTCTGGCATTATTGTTACTCTGTTATTTTTGCTGTTGTGGTTTGTTATTTTAATACTTATTTTGTTTAATTTTTTCTTTTTTGTAAGCTTTGATTTTCTGTAGTTATTTTGATTGAGAAGATTCCATTGTTATTCTGATTTGATTTTTTTACAGACTACTACCGCTCACAGGTTAAGCCCTTTTCAAGGAGTGGGCTGAAATAAAAAATAAAAGGGAAACCTACCTAATCCGGACTAGCACCAATCTCATAGGTGGGCGAAAACGGAGGCCTAAAGGAGAGAAATATTAAATACAGGAGGAAAACAGATCATGGCAAAGAGTTCCACAGAACAGAAGTGGTTGGAAAGAAAGAGGCACCAAAACATGGGTTTGCCATATTCACACAATATTCATGCGAATGCATGGCTCCCCTTGTGCTACGAGGGCGGCGCAATGTTTTTGGAATACGAGAGGTCATTTCCCTCGAGCAGCTGCCATTGTTGTACCTACAGAAAAGAGATAATGCACCAACATCACGTCGCAGAGACAAAGGGTCAAGTGAGTTTGAATGTATCGGACATTTTATTAATCCCTTAGTCTTAGGCTCAACCCAATCCAAAAGAGAGATATAACGGGGCCTCCCCATATTTGAAAAGAGTACTCCAAACAACGGCGAATAAGACTCTTATAAAATTGGAGCAACTGTTCGGAAGAAAAAAATTCACTCAATTTGAATAGTATCCCCAGCTTTTTTGAAACATCCCTAGCAACAACTGAGAAATGAGGTTTCCAAGAAAGTTTATTGT
>SEYY01007649.1:17500-20000 GCA_009176605.1 Armadillidium nasatum
GTGACTTTAGGAATGTTGAGAGAACGGGAAGGAAATAAGGAAAACTATTATTTTATGGGTAAATAAAGCCTTTTCATCGCTGCTCGTTAGTTGGCTAATTTAAAAATTAGAATAAAACACACTTCTACTGTTAGAAGATTATTCTTGTTTTTCTTTTTTACTTAAAAACAATTACCTTTCCGTCGACTGTCGGAGTATAAATAGCTAGAAATTAGCATACTCCGGCATTCTTGGACTTTCTTCCTTATAAGAAGGTTTTAGAATTTTTGAACCTGTGAATATTGGAACTAATAGATTACCTCCCTTATATCATTATTAAATCGTTTCTTTTTAGTTCCATTATTTTAAATTAGATTCACAGGTTAAATTATCTTTATTACTTTATTTGCATAGTTGTTTTAAACTTTTGCAAATCCCAATTAGGATTAAAACTCTGGTTCTAATCAGAGGAGGCTTAAGCCAGGGTCTGGTTATGCTTTTTTTTTATAAATAACCAGACGGAAATATTTATTCACTTTGCACGAATTGTTTAATTCTTAGTTAGGTTTTTTCTCGGTACGCCTCACTTAAATTCTGGTAAGTTAAAAAGAAAAGAAAAGAAGTACCGAGTGTTTTTCCTGTCAACTTAATTCTGAAGTTGATATCTTTTTAGGATTTTCTAGCTTTGAGAGAAGTGGAATTCGTACAGATTCCCCTTCTCCGGTGAGTACTAAAACGAAAATCCTATTAAGACTTCAACTTAGTCTTTCCTTATTTAATTGTCTTCCTACGCGAAGTTGTAGAAATTTAAGTTTTGTCTTGAATTCTACAATTTCCTACGTTGAAAAACAGACAATTAAATATCTTCTAGATTCATCTTTTTATTTTTTATTTCAGATGTGAGGTAATCGTCATTAGTTTAGGGAATTTCGGTTATTTCAAGTTCCTATCCTATCCTCCTTACTATCTTTCGGTGAGACTTAAAACACCTTTCTTCGGTGTTTAAAAATAATTTCAATCACAGCTTTGCTTACAACCTATGATACACAATAGGATTTTTTTTATTGTTTGTTTATTAGAACCATTTACACTTTTAAATTGTTAGGTTACATTTGAGTTATTATTTCAGTAATATTTATAATGAGTTCTTGGTAGATAAAATAAATCTACTTTTTTAGAAGTTTCACTCTAGAATTAATGGAGTGACTTGTAAATAAAATAATTATTGTAAATATTAAGAGTTGCTGTTTTTTAAATAAGACAGACAGATACTTAATTTTAACTTAGTTCTAAGTTAAAAAATTGGTTTATTTACACTCTTAGTATTTAGATGTAAATAAAACTATTACTGTATAAACTTAAAGTTTATAAGTAATAATGGACTCTTTAACTTATAAGTTAGATATTATTAATTAAGTAAGATAGCTTTACTATATTATTTAGTTATATATTGACGCTTTAACTATATTATATTATATTTATTTATTTACAAATTATTTATTATATTATATTTATTTTTTGGTTTATTTAAATACATTACTGTATCCATAATCAAATATTAACGTAACGTCAACAACATTTGGATTATATTATTTATTATATTCATTACAGACCCCTTTTACTATCCTTATAATAAAATAAACATGAAAATTATTCTCACTTTTATCCTCTTACTTTCTTCAGTTCTGAAGGATTGTCTCTTCAGTTAATTTCGAATCAAGCCATTCTTAAATATCTTAGAGAATAGTTCTCACAATTCTTTTGAGATGGTTTGGTTCGAAAGGAGAGGGTAGGAAGGTTAAAGTTTTATTTTAAATAGATTATTTATTTTATATAAGAATAAAGAGACCCAATCTTTGGCTATTCCTTTGTTGTCTAACGAAAGGGGGTCATTTCAATTGAAGACACAAAGGAATAGGTTGAAATGTGCTCCGAATGAAACTTAGAGTTGGCAACTAGAGTTGTTGATTCTCCCCATTCGTATTTCTCATTCCTATAACAAAATACAGTCCACTACCAAAATTAAATGCGAATGGGTGTATCATTTAAATCAAATCATCTTAGTTATTTTTTTCATTCGGAAGTCAACTAAGTCAGGAGGTTGTCAGAGAGGGAGAATATTTTTTTTGCTTTTTTCTTTTTTGATAATCTCTTGAATTTGGTTGACTACAGTATAATATCTGACACATATATATATATATATATATATATATATATATATATATATATATATATATATATATATATATATATATATATATATATATATATATATATATATATATATATATATATATATATATAATATATATATATATATATATATATATATATATATATATATATATATATATATAATATATATATATATATATATATATATATATATATATATATATATATATATATATATATATATATATATATATATATATATATATATATATATATATATATATATATATATATATATATATATATATATATATATATATATATATATATATATATATATACATAT
>SEYY01007649.1:22500-37500 GCA_009176605.1 Armadillidium nasatum
ATTATTATTATTATTATTATTATTATTATTATTATTATTATTATTATTATTATTATTATTATTATTATTATTATTATTATTATTATTATTATTATTATTATTATTATTATTATTATTATTATTATTATTATTATTAATGTAATATTAGTTACTAATACATTAACATATCTATGTAATGTAAAGAGGGAAACAGTGGATTCGTCATGCAAGATTCCGAACCAAAGACAGTTAAGGTGCATTTGGGGGATAAAATGATACTCGACTGTAGAACTACAAGACCAGATAATATTAAAGTCTATTTACTGATAAACCCAAAGCAGGTAAGCCTGAAGTTTAAATTATCATATAAAATTAACGTATAACTAAATAAATTTATCTCACGTTTTTTTTTAAGTTATATGGATTACCTTAATTAAAAGACAATATGTTGTTTAAAAAGAATGCTCAAACTAATGGTAATCACAACAACAGCATATAATAAATTGGCATTAATGAAAAGTATAGATTTTCAAAGCGCACTGTTGGTTGGATTTTAATTTTTTATAAGATGTGGTAATCAATTGCCCAAATGGTTTAATTCCCCTGACTATTATTTACTGGTTACGCGACTGACTGATTGATAGATGGGACATACCAGTTTTTTCCCTGAATAAAACTGTAATTATTATAAAGATAACCAGCCTCTTCCATTTTTTAAGATTGCTTCACAACAAATTTAATTATGAAATCCTCCAAATTTCTTTCAAGAAGACGGCTGATGACAATTTGGTTGGTCATCGTTGTGTGCCAGTTTATTACCAGAGTATATTCCTGTACGACAATATTTACAGGTTCCGCGAGTGATTGATTGACAGAAATGATATACCAGCGTTTGCCAATATCATTTTAAATTCGAACTCCTCATTTGAAGCACAAAAACTACCTATTTTGTTAACAATTTTTCAAAAAATAAAATTGCAATTCATTTTTTGGCTCAACATTTTAAAATAAATTTCTCATCTTCTAGAATTAAAGGTCTGATGATGTCCGAATTTGGCCGATGAAACCGGTCAGCAAATAGAAATAGAAGAATAAAAATATTTTGAAAATTAGAAAAGAAAATCCAAATGATATTAGAATGAAACTGAATAGAACTAGAATTATTATTTTTGTTATTATTATTATTATTATTATTATTATTATTATTATTATTATTATTATTATTATTATTATTATTATTATTATCATTATTATTAATTATTTTTATTTTCAACGCCAATCATTTCAATACTTTTAATTATTTATTGCACTGAAGAAAAAAAACACACACACAATTTTCTTTTTATTCTTTTTCCGATCTTTTTTTCACATTTCTGATTCTTTTTTTCGTGGTTTTACATCTAAAGTGATTTCTTCAATTCTTTCCATAAGATATGGAATGGAAGACCTTTTTCTCACTTTATCCTTTCGCTGTTCCTTCCTTTTGATGGAGTATGAGAATTGTATATAGGTTTTTTTTTAAAAAAATCTATCTTTTTTTTCCTTCACTTTTAACATTTTTGAAAGGTAATTTCTTGAATATTTTTTTTATTTTGTTGTCGTTGTTTGTTGTTTATTCCTAAACCGTATCGGGTTACAACGCCCGCTTTTTCTCAAGCTCAATTCCAATCTTAATCTCACTTCAGTTTCTTCTCACTTTAAAATGTTCTTTCGTTGTTTTCTTTCTTGCTGTTATTTATTTCAGGGTGTTTTTTTCATTTTTCTTCTTCTCCAAGTTGCAATTTAATTATTTCTGTAACTTCTGGTAAGCAAAAGGTGGGAGATATTGCTCAAACTGAATTGTCACCAATTTTTCTCTGTCCGGGGGCTGACTCGAAAGCGAGTTTCTTACAGGGGGAGGATATATGTGAATTGTAAGATGGGTAAAATATTGTCTGTTACAATGAGAGTAGCTTAAAGAGAGTGAAATAGCAGTTCAATAACCTGAAAGAGATTGGGGAGAGTAGATGAGAGCACAAAAATTGATATGGTTAAAATATTGACAAAATGACACGATATTCATGCGAAATCTTTGCACCTCTTGTGCTGCGAGGGCGACGCAAAGGTGATGAAATGCAAAAGGTAAATTCTCTCAAGCAACTGCCGTTTTAGTACCAATAGAAAAGAGATAGTACACCAATGTCACGTAACAAATACAGAGGGTAAAATGAATTAGAATGTAGGGGAGAGTTTATTAATCTTTTAGCTTTTGACTCAATCCTGTCTTTTAAAAAAGTTGAGGCGACAGAAAGTTGAAGACGAGAAGCAACTCTGGAAGCGAAGGAAGGAAAAACTTTGAAATGAGTAGAAGAATGATGAATTGAGTCATCGACATTATGAACATAGTTAGAAGTGGACCTGAGAAGATCGTTTATGAAAAATAAGAATAAAGTTGAAAATAGAAGAGAACTCTGATAAGCATCCCCAACTGACAGAAACAGTGGAAGAGTTCTCTCCATCGAAAAGTGCTAATATGAAACGATCCGAGAGAAAACTAGACAAAAGTAAGTAAAGAGAAATAAAAAAAACAAAGTAGGGGGGTTTGAAGAGTACCGACGCATGCCATACACGATCAAAAGTTTTGGAAATATTAAGCGTCACCACACAAGAATCCCAAAAATCAATAAGAGCAGAAAACCATAAATCAGAAGATAGGAAAGTATGTCACCAATAGACATCGGACGTCGAAAGCTTTATTGACGATTTGAAAGAAGGGTGTAAAACTCTAGATTACAAAGGTAATAAGAGCTTAGGAGATCTTCAAAACTTTTAGACTGAATACAAGTGAGAGCCATAGGAAAATAGTTAAAGGAATCAGAGCTCCTTCTCTTCTTCGTGATCGACTAAACATATGTGCGTCTCCAGCACTGAGGAAGATAATAGTATTAAGACGTAGAAAGTAGAAATGAACAAGGACAGGCACCAGGTCAAACATACACCTCCTCAGAACATGGGCTGAAGTGCCATCTGGGCAGCTGGTTTTCCGAGGTTTCATGATCTCATGGACCTGATCATGTGTAATCACAGGTGATGTCATAGACACCTAGAGAAAAGAGTAGGATGAGGGGAGATTGAATCTATCACGGTTAAATTGGAAAGAAAAGGAGGTTGAAGAAATTTGTATTTTCAAAAGTACCAGCAGGACGAATAAGAAGAGGAAAGGCAAATTTACATAAGTTATTAGAGATTTTATTAGTAGGAGAACAAAAGAGGTCAGCGCACCTCCTTTATTAAAACTGTTTGACCTGTCAAATAGTATCCTTACAATGATTCCGAACTTAATGAAAATTAGCAAGATTAGATTAGAATTAGATTTTTTCAATGCAGAATAAGCACCATCTCTTTCATAAATGGTACGAGGGCAAGTACCATCGAACCATGGAATTTGAAGAGAAAAATATTTCGTTGAAGAGAGAATGAACCAATTCATACCATCTGTGTTTACAGTCCTTACCTTTTTGGCAAGCACAGAAACATCCTACGGGTCAAAACAATATTCATTCCAAGGGTACTTAGCAAAAAGTTAGCAGTGCCCCTTAGCTAGCCCGATTAAAATGTCAAAAAGCACGTTTAAACACAGTCTAGATACAATAAATAGCCACATCAACAGATACGAAAATTTGTTTCTCTTTGACTTCTTGCTTTATTTAAATAGTTTTGATAAACAAAAAAAACACGAAAATTTTCCAATGTTCTCCATTTCCCCCTTTCATTGCAATGATGTTGCAATATCTATCAACCTACGTAGACTCAGTAATTGTCTTATTAAACTAAATATTTCTGACATCACATTACTAATCTGCTCAAGATTCCCTGATTGACTAGAGCTTTTTGTTTCTTTTTAACGATTGGTTCTTTGAATTTAATAGCTTAACCTTCATTTAAAGTTATTTTTGCCTTTGGAAATTTTTATTAAGTATGATCGTTAATAGATAAATAGGAATAACCTCTTAGCAACTTTTAGTTGTTGAATTATTGTATCTATGTAGATTCTAGATAATGCTCTATTTTATTTTGTGAAGGTAAGAGTCGAGACCTTATTGGTTAGTTTATGCTTTGAATTTCTTAACTTGTCTGTTATTGTCAGTTGATTTCAAAAGTTTTTAACAAATAATAATAATAACAAATAATTTATTAATAATAATAGGTATTACTCTCAAAAATAATGATGTAATTTTAATGAAAAAAAGATTTAGTAAACCGTAAAATATTTTAATTAAAATAAAAATTTGCATTGCATAAATTCTTATTTATTAAAATTATTAACATTTGTTTGCTCTTTCAAGGTTTCTCAACTACCGTATAAATTCGATCCTCGAGTAGGAATTATTGTCGAAGATATGAAAGGTTTCCCGAACCAAACTCAGATTAAAGAAATAATTTGCATAAATAATTATAACGCTTCCAACAGATTAACTTTTAAACGTAAGTTGAGTCTGTGAGTATTATAAAAGCTTTAACGAATTTATCTTCAGCTTTTGGTTTACAAATAATTTGCATTGAATTTTAACTATCTTTTTCTTTTCTTTCTCTATAACGAGCAGCCTGATGTTGCAAATATCTAAGCAATATACATTTAAATAACATTGCATCTTTTGTCTAATGAGTGTGGCACACAGGTGGTTAACTCTCTCATGCATTTGTTGCTTACTGAAAAGAGAAACAACAGTAATGTAAGTTCTCAAAGATAAACGATCAAAGGAGCATGTTAGCAAGCAACAATTATTTAGTTTAACCCTTGAACTCGACGTTATCCAAAAAAAGAAAAAAATGAATGAAATTAGAGATGATCTTTCAAATAACTACGGCACACTGTACAAGGACAAAGGAAATTCATTTTCTTGGAGTTGCTAAGAAGAAAGGTAAGAAAATAGACAAGAAAAGAATTGTTAAGATGACGATAAGATGCAACTGTATATGTAATAGAAAAAGGAGATTCGAAACGAATGTCATAGTAGTGTATCGATCGTCATAATCATAGGAATGAATAGAGTTAAATATGCAACAGAGAAGATTGTTTACGAAGAATAGGAATGTAATAGTAAGAACGCTCAAACATTCAGCAATATACAGGTATGGAAGAAGTTTTCCTGCCGACAGCCCTGTATAAGGAACGATATGAAAGAAGCTAAACACTAGCCTAAAAGAAAGAGAAATGGAGAGACCTATTGGAAGGGATCTTAGACATCTTAAATACCTTGTCATAAGACATGAATGTGCCAAGTGAAACACAAAAAAACTTATCATAGTCCTTAGGAAAACAAGACCTTTAATCAGAAGTATAGAAGACAATGCCACCAGTGATCACGAGCGTCAAAATAGATATAAATCATGGGTTCACAACCATTTTTTGCTTGTGTAACCCCTGAGTCCTAAATTTACGTATGTAAAAAAAGTATTTCTCCTAAACCCCTTACCGCTTATCATGGAACCCTGAAATAATATTCTGTCCTGGAGGACCCCATCAAGGTTCCTGTGGTCTCCTGATAATGATACATATGGACCCCAATTCGAAAACGCTGATATAAAGGATCATGAAGAGTAAAATGCGATGAAATGAAAATTAAGAGTTACAAAGATCTTATATAAAATACAAGCCAGACTTAATGGGACTCTACTTAAGGAAATATGAATTTTGTGCGGAGTGTATGTGGTGTGTAAGCAATCGCTTACACAGTCAGTCCATAAACACTTTTATGTAGAAAGAAAAGCACGCTGGTTATACTCTCTTTGCGAAAATGGGTAAAAAGAAGTAAACATTGTTCAGAGAAGTGTGGAGAAATTATGAAATTCAACTTCATTATCCATACTCCAAAAATGATATTTTGAGTATTGAATCAGTCGTACATCGCTCACGCTTCTTCTTATGTCCTGCCTTCCCCTGTCATTTTTTTTGAGAAAAAAATATCATGCCTTAATTTTTTTAAAACAACGAATTATATTAATTTTCTAAATAATTGGTTTAGTTACATAGGAAAATAAAATTAATATTAATACAATTTATAATTAAATTTCTGTGAAATTAATTATTTGATTTAAAAGCATTTATAAATTTTTTGACATTTTGAATGACTTGCTTTTTTTTAATTTTCTAATCATTTTTACGCATTTAAATTATTTACTTCAAGGAAAAGTATATTTAAAAAAATTAAATTTTTAGACTATTCAAATTCTATTAAGTTTTACTAGAAAATTTAATTTTTTATTTATTTTCAGTTTCTAGAAAGTTATTACTAGAAATTAATTACTATTTCTAAGGATAGTTTGTTAGATAGTAATTTTTTTAAACTGATTTTTCTAGAACTTTTCATTTTCAATAAACAATTATATGATTTTACAATTTCAAAGAAATTTTTTAATAGAAATTAACAGTGTTTTTAAAGATTTTTTTTTAGAAATTTTCATTTGCAAATGAAATCTTTTAAAAAAGGGATTTTCTAACAATTTCATTTTTTTTCAAATTTTTTTTTTTTTTTTTTTTTTGTTAGAAATTGCCGTTTTCTGGAAATTTTCTTTTATTTGCTTTAATTTTGATTGAAATTACCTTCTCTCTTTTGATAGAACAAAGCTTTAAAAGCTTATGCTATTAGGATTATTACTTCATAACCCCAACCTGAAGGTTGGGGTTATGAAGTAATAATCCTGAAGTAATTAGCCTTTAACTTGCTTTATAATTTGCTCTTTAATACGTCAAGATGTTACAGACGCATTTCTAATAACTATCTTGGACAGTTTACTAACCCAGCAATTTCTCTTCACGACATCGAAGAAAATAAAAGTTTGATATAAAACTTTCATTGCTCATATTCAAAGCAGGTATTTGTCAATAGTAGCATTTAGAAATTAATATTTTTCTTTCAAAGTGTGGATCTTAAATGCTTTTAAACATTTTACTTTGAATTATTTTCTTGAAAATAAAATATTAAAAAATCAAAAAATTATCATCATTATTATTATTATTATTATTATTATTATTATTATTATTATTATTATTATTATTATTATTATTATTATTATTATTATTATTATTATTATTATTATTAATACTATTATTATATTTAATTTCTTATTATTATTGTTATTAGTTATTATTATTATTATTATTATTATTATTATTATTATTATTATTATTATTATTATTATTATTATTATTATTATTACTATTATTTGTTATTATAATTATTTGCAGCCGAAATATCATTACGAAAACCGTTAATAGAGAATACCAATAGATCTGATTATTTGGTTGGTGAAGAAATAGCCTTGAATTGCTCAACGTACTTGAATGAAAAGTACAAACCACATTTCGAGTGGACTCTTCCAAATGTTAACGCAGTATGTATATATTCAATATCAAATTATAAAAATAGTGATAGGATATTACTGATTTATATTCCAGGTCTAAACATATTGACCCCAATTGAAAGTTTCATAATTTGTTACGCAACTGGATAATTTTTGCCTTAGAATTGGGATATCGTTTCTCAGAAAGAGGGGTCAGACTCAAAAAAATGGAGTTTTAGTCCCAAACAGGTAAATTTATCAGGAAAATTGGGACATTTTTCATGGCCGCATAATTTTGAAGTGAATGTTTTGACAACCTTTTCAGTTTTTTAAAATTATAATCCATTTCAATATTTTTAGCTCGAATGTTTGGGCATTTGGCCCTTAACCTGGAATCACTCGACCCAAAAAAAACTGAACAACGAGTCGATAAGCTATTTGCAGCACAACATTTATTATCATAACTCTAATTAGTATTACTTTAGTTATAGTATTATTTAATTAGTAAAATGATTTAATTTGTGGATCCTGTAATAAATCGTAATTTTGTAGATCAGATGCGCATCTTTAATCCGATTAAATCCGATTACATCTTATGCTATGCTTCTTTATTATTATTATTATAATTATTATTATTTAGAAAAATTCTTGAATTATTGCCCAAAATAACATATGTATTCATACAAAGGTCATTCAAGGTTGATCAAAATATTTGTGCAAAAAAGCAAAAGGACAAAAGTGAGAACGATACAACTTCGGCTGATTGTTTACAAAAAATATTGTGCGTCTGTCATTTGTGCTAGCAAGGGCGGCTGAAGGAAAGGTACCTGTTGAGATGGGACGGCAATGTATAATCAAATTTTTCGTGAAGTAGAACTCTAAATCCGCTGAAATTTTGAAAAGATTGCAAGAACAATTTGTGGAAGAGCCGTTAAGTGGGTTTCTTTGCATGAAAAGCGATCGGTAATCAGTCCCTAGGGTAGTATCGATCTCATGGGACCAGATTTCTCAAATCAGTCAAAACGTGACTTGTGAAGAAAGGTTTTAAGATTATTTAGAAAGGTTGTAAGAGTAGTCTTCTAGACCATGAACTGTATCATTTTTATGTGGAATTTTTGAAACTTGGGTCAAAGTTTTTGCCCACTATTATTTCACATTACTAATAGCGCAGTCCGAGATACCATTCGCAGGAAAAGAATTGGAAAGTTCTCACTGAGGATATTTGTTGTTATTATCTTTCTTATTTTTTGATAATAATAATAATAATAATAATAATAATAATAATAATAATAATAATTATAATTATGGTTTGTTAATTATATCATAAATTAATTAATAAATAAATTAAAAAATTATCATTATTATTGCCGTTATCATTATTATTATTTTTATTATTTTCATTATTATCATTGCATAGATAAGAGAGCTAAAGGAATTCGTTAACAAAAGCTTATCGATCAGTACTTTATTAATTAAGAACGCAAGCTTATCAGATTCTGGTCAATATGTTTGTACAATAAGTGTCCTAAGCCTTTTTGAATCGAATGTCAAGAATATTGAAGTCAAAGGTTAGTTCCATTTAATACATTAAGTTATTTATTAATTTAACTATTTGGTTTAATGTTACTATGATTTATAATCAGTATGTGTAAGTTTGTAAATTAATAAATCAAAAGTATTTTTGAATTATTAAGATGTTTTTGCAAGTTATTTCCTTAACTGTACTCTAAGTTAAAAACTTAAAGATTAAGTTCGCAAGATTGTTAGATAGATATTAATAGATATTTTGGTTGCTCTTCCTAAAATTTAACTTTAGTGGAAGCTGAAATGAGTTTGGGGTATTTAGTTATAGTATTTGAGAAAGTACACACAAATAAAAAAAATTTTTTTATTAAGAGTTATTAACATTCATGTTAATAGTTTATTTAAGATTAATGAGTAATCTATTTTTTGGTAATATAAGAGGAGAAAGTTAATAACTTTATAGGTATTGCATTTTTCCAGTTATACAAGCACATTATCAGTCATTTGACGGTGGGAGGTTGAAAAAAGGAAATCTTTTATGAGAATATTTATTGTATTTTTTATATATTCTGCCAAATGATTTCATTAACATAAATATTGATTTTAAAAAGGTTTCAGTGTCATCCAAGTCCTTCACTTTTTATAGTCTTGATAAAAATCTCTATTACAAAGCAACCTAGATAACTAACCCATTAAACTATTAATTTTTTTTTTAAATTTATTTTCTTGTAATAGAGAATATCGTCCAATTCGTTAAATTCAAGAACAAGAATGAATCAATGGTCCATAAAAAGATAGTAACTAATGGAGACGACTTTCTTTGGGAAATGCAGTTCGAAGGATACCCGAAAAATCTTATTTACACTTTCTACAATCCCTATGGGGATCTTTTTCTTCACGAGGATAAGAGGGTAATTTTATTCATTTGTCTCCTCTCTTAGAGTTAAGAATTTCTTGTCATTATCTAACGGTTAAGGACAAGCAGATGAAATCTGTTTCAAAATGCAGGATTACGAATGGAAACCAAACCTTTCTTCTTGGGTCTTTCTCAAATTTATTTTATTTTATAGTTTATCAATTTTCATCTTTATATTTCAATTGTTAATGATTATTTGCTTATTCTTCTTAAGGCAAATGCAAGCTATGTCTATGAAGAAGGAAAACTGAGTCTTAGCATCAAGAAAGTTACTGTAGAAGATTTTGGAAACTATTCAGCGAAGTTGGAAGCTCCAAATGGAAGTTACGATGAAAATTATGTTATGTTAGTTGTGAATGGTAAAGATTTTAAAATATTCATTTGGGATATTTGTTTTTTACTATTTATTGTTGCTGTTAAATGTTCTATGAAAATTTACCTAAACTTTGTAAGCTATGAACTATCAGCACAGAAATTACTAATACTGAACATTTTACAGTTTAAGCAATTCTTTAAGAAATATTTTATTTCTTAAATAATTGTAAAAACGATGATAAAATTTAATTCTAAACATTTTTTAAAAATAATTTTCAATTGTAAATATTTCAATAAAAAATTTTAAAGAAAGATTTATTTTTCAAAGTGAACTTAATGGGGAATGAAATAACACATATCTATCAAATCAAAACTTAATGTCTCATTCAGTAATTTTATGGATTAAACAAATTTAGAGATTGAAGATTGTAAAAAGTATCTAACTTTAGACCTTACCAATTTTATAAAATTGTCAATATTGCAAAAACAACTTAATGGATTATTTTATTTTATATCTCTAAAGTGGGACTCGTCATTCCCCCCAAAATAAATTTAAAATGAAATAACCTGTAAATTTAAAGAATGATACAATTTTCATTATTAGAAGTTTAAGAATTGTTTTTTGTTTTTAATTTATATTTTTACATATTATTCCTCTAGGGACACCAAAATTAAAATTCAGCGAGATCCCATTCATACTTCCTCCTGATAAAAACTTCACTGTAACTCTATTCATCATAGCATTCCATCTAAAAAAAACCGAACCGGATATCTTCTGCCTTTTCGAAGGACTCTGTCCAATAGGACATAGATTATGTGAAAGCGGGGAAATTTCTTATGTAAGTACCACTTACAATAACATCCGTAATAATAATAATAATAATAATAATAATAATAATAATAATAATAATAATAACAATAATAAATAATATATAATAATAATAATATAATAATAATAATAATAATAATAATAATAATAATAATAATAATAATAATAATAATAATAATAATAATAATAATAATAATAATAATAATAATAATGTAATAATAATAATAATAATAATAATAATAGCAATATAAATAATTATTATTACAATTATGATAATAATAATAATAATAATAATAATAATAATAATAATAATAATAATAATAATAATAATAATAATAATAATAATAATAATAATAATAATAATAATAATAATAATAATAATAATAATAATAATAATAATAATAATAATAATAATAATAATAATAATAATAATAATAATAATTAGGTTTGTAAAAAAAAATTATTTGTTAATGAGAATTTTTTTTTGTTAAATTCTGTAGCCAGTTCTACTTTCTGAATTTTTCAAATGGTTTTCAAATAGATTCAAATGACTTTATAAACTCGACACTTGAAGAATTTCTTTGCCTTTAGATTTGGACCATGACTGATGTGTCTAGTGTCTATTTGAATATGGCAAGCGTTTTGATATTTTCGATTTCAATTGTTGTGATAACATTAAATTTATTGTTAAAATTTATTTCATTTATTGAGTATTATGGATAATACTGGGTATTAATAATAATAATAATAATAATAATAATAATAATAATAATAATAATAATAATAATAATAATAATAATAATAATAATAATAATAATAATAATAATAATAATAATAAATAATAATAATAATAATAATAATAATAATAATAATAATAATAATATAATAATAATAATAATAATAATAATAATAATAATAATAATAATAATAATAATAATAATAATAATAATAATAATAATAATAATAATAATAATAATAATATAATTAATAATATTAATAATATTGATGAAAATAATATAATAATAATAATAATAATAATAATAATAATAATAATAATAATATAATAATAATAATAATAATAATAATAATAATAATAATAATAATAATAATAATAATAATAATAATAATAATAATAATAATAATAATAATAATAATAATAATAATAATAACAATAATATTAATAATAAATAAATAAATAAATAATTTACATTTCTCTTCCACGGATCTAAAAATTAAATTATGCTCAAAATTAATTTTATTTTAATATAATTTTAATATAATTTTTTCTTGTATAATTATGGAGAATAATTTACAAATAAAATAAAATGAATGATTATATTTCTTTGGTAATACATTTCATACAAAAACATGAGACATCTTCAGAGCTTTAAATTATAGCAGGGAATGAATTTACTTACTTACTTTTACTTAATGAGCAACTTACAATAAAATAAATTAACATTATTATAGTTTTGATCAAATATTTCAACAAATAATAAGGGAAGTATCTATTGTTGAAAAAATTTTCATTTTCATCCGATTCTAATGAAAATTCCAGACGAAAATCTTTATTCCTAGCGTTTTTACGAAGGATTAACCGTTTAAATTATTATTTTTTTTTGAAATTTAAGGTGTTTAAATCTACGGTGAGGCCCAGTTAAAAATATTTTTGAACTGAAATTTGGTGCATGTATTTATAAATCTATTGGCTACAAAAGCTTTAAAGAGAGTTTTGCTCTTTGCGTTACGAAAAAAAATTTATATACCCTTACTTGACCAGTTGTCGAAATTTGTTTTCCAATTTTGAAAAATTCACACCTCTGGACATAAAAAAAAAAAAAAATTAAAAACCCTGTGTTAAAAGTTTTTTGCTTTTGAATGGTCTATAGTAAATTGTGAGGGCTACAAATTTTTTTCAAATACTTTATTCAATGCTATTTGTTCTTTTCTAGATACAGCTTATCGAAAATAGCCAATTTTAGAAGAAATTTCAAAATTTCAAACGTTTGAGAGGCTGTATCTCGAACCAAACAAATAGGTTTTAAAAGTTTCTTAAATAAAAGTTTTAGATCTATCACTCCTCTAAATGCATGGCAAATTTAAAAAACTTTTAACGCAGTTTTTTCTTTATAATTTTTTCTCTGGAATGGTATTTTTTTTACTATTTTTTTTTTAATTTGAACTTCTGTAATCAATCGCTATCATCATTTTTCCAAAATGTTTTCAGATAAAGTTGTAGAAATTGGGGCTTTGAATGCACAGGGAATTTTTAAGGTCATTCGGAAAACTATTTCATTTTTTTTTTTAATTTTGACCCCACATAACTTTTAAACCTTTAGAGACTCAGAAAAACGTTAGAAATCGAAAGTTTTTAAATTTAAAAAATTCATATACATTATAAATTCCAGCTCAGTCGGTCAAATAATAAAAAACTTTTTTTTTAGATTGGATTCTTCCCTTTTAAATTTAAGGGACAAAACATTGAATTTTGTGTTATTGTTGGTTTATAGTTTTTAATGTAAAAAGCGTCTGCAATTTTAAAATTTTGGACTTCATTCGAAGTATGTACAAGACTTTGAAATGAGTTGATATATTTTGAAGTCAGACTCAGAAATACCTTGTTATTATTATGTTAATTATTGTTATTGTAATTTGTTCATGTAAATTCATTCACTGCTATAATTTCAAGCTCTAAAGATGTCACAAGTTTGTGAAAGAAACGCGTTAGCAAAGAAAAATAATCATTTATTTTATTTTATTTGTATTTTTCTCCAAAATTATATTGAAGAAAATTAACTTGAAACAGAAAATAATTTTAGATACGTGGAAGTGAAATGTAGATTATACAATTTTTTAAAACAAAATTAATAAGGAATTTTGTAAATAATAATAATAATAATAATAATAATAATAATAATAATAATAATAATAATAATAATAATAATAATAATTCGTATCTCTCACTCTCTCTCTCTCTCTCTCTCTCTCTCTCTCTCTCTCTCTCTCTCTCTCTCTCTCTCTCTCTCTCTCTCTCTCTCTCTCTCTCTCTCTCTCTCTCTCTCTCTCTCTCTATATATATATATATATATATATATATATATATATATATATATATATATATATATATATATATATATATATATATATATATATATATATATATATATATATATATATATATTTTATATATATATATATATATATATATTATATATATATATATATATATATATATATATATATATATATTATATATAATATATATATATATATATATATATATATATATATATATATATATATATATATATATATATATATATATATATATATATATATATATATATATATATATATATATATATATATATATATATATATATATATATATATATATATATATATATATATATATATATATATATATATATATATATATATATATATATATATATATATATATATATATATATATATATATATATATATATATATATATATATATATATATATATATATATATATATATATATATATATATATATATATCTCTCCTCCGGAGGGCAAAGCCCAGAGGCCTACCAAATTCCACCGGAGTTCGAAAAATCTTATCCATATCGAAGAAGACCAACATGTCCAGATACACCGCGTTTGAAAGTAGCAAGTCAAAGGAAATTGGGAAAACAGATAAAGGGAATGTGTTGCAGACTTTACCAGTAGAGTATATGTAAGATTGAACATAGCGGTTAAGTCTGGAGTCAGAGAATTGGACAGAGAAGGGATGAGACTGTGTAGAAAGTCGTGTCGTACAAGCTCTTCTCAATGGAGAAGGTATGAAAAGATTTCAGAAGAGCAGTGTCAGTTGTAATAGCGATAGTAAAGAGAGAATGACTCAATAATTCGACGGGCAGAAAGAGATAAAAGTGAGTTAGTAAGAGCAGGAGATTTGATAATAAGAAAAGCTCTAGGCTCCAGCTTATGAAGGAGAACAATATGAGTGGAACCAATCCAGATGTGTGACACATAATCCATACATGGGTGAACAACAACCCTATAAAGAACAAGAAAATGGGGTGGCGTGAATTAATTCTAAAGGTGCCTCAGCACCCAACCT
>SEYY01007649.1:47500-60056 GCA_009176605.1 Armadillidium nasatum
ATTTTTCTAACTTATGGCTAAGCCTTTCTTGCCTTTCTACGAATAAATTCATTTGCTCTGTTTTTTTATCTCCTAATTTTACTGACTATGCTAAATTATTAGACTATTTAAAGTTCAAAATAGAGCACATTCTCTCTTCTTCTCCTTTCCCTGAAATCATCATATTAGGTGAATTCAATGTTCACCACTTCCAATGGCTTTCCTCTAGTTATGATACAGCTGGGAACGTGCCTTCCATTTCGCTATCCAAAACGACCTTGAGCAGTTGGTCAGTTCCCTACTCGTATCCCTGATCGTCTTAGAGATGAACCCAACATTCTAGACCTTTTCCTAACTTCTAATCCTTCTCCTTATACTGTTAAATTCTTTCCTTCTCTGGTTTCCTCTTGACCACCTTTTTATCTCTGTATCCTCTTCTATCTCTTCAAGCCTTCCGCAGGAAAGACCCCTTCTTTTGATTCCTTTGAAAGGAAACGTTTGTGGTATTTCGGTGCAGCAAGCTGGTCGGACTTGCGGTGGTATTTCTTTGATTTTCAGTGGAATGACTATTACTTCCGTGGGAAGGGTCTCTCGCAGTGAGCAGAACGCATTACCGAGTTGATTCTCTCTGGCATGGAGGCGTACATTCCATTTTCTTTCCCTTCTACTAAACCTAACAAACCTTGGATTAACTCTGCTTGTTCTCGCGCTATCCGCCGAAGGGATATTGCATTCAGGGAGTACCGTCGTCTTCAAACTCCAGGAACTCATGCAACTTATTTCATTCCGGAATCGTGCAAAATATATCCATCGTAACACTAAAAACTCTTTTCTCCGTAGAAAATGCAATAATGTTTCTGGTTCCTCTTCTTCACGCTCTTCTGGCATTTTGCAAAAAATGTCAACTCTAACTTTGCTTCTTCCTCTTTCCCTTCTTTAATATCTTCCGACGGTACAACTGCTGTTTTACCTTCTTCTAAAGCTGAACTCTTTGCTCAAACTTTTGCTTCTAATTCAACCTTAGACGATTCCGGAGCTATTCCTCCTCCTTCAACTCTCTCTAACTCAATTATGCCCAAAATTAGAATTTCTTCTAAAAAAGTCATTTCTGCTCTCTCTGAGCTTAACACTAAGAAGGTGTATGGTCCTCATGGTATTCCTCCTATGGTTCTCAAAACTTGTGCTTCTGAGCTTGCAGCATGGCTCGGTAAACTTTTTCGTCTTTGTCTCTCTACTTCCACCTTCCCTTCTTGTGGAAACATGCGCTCATTCAGCCTGTGCCGAAGAAGGGGGACCCTTCTCAACCCTCTAACTACCGTCCAGTTTCTTTGACCTCCGTTCTCTCTAAAGTTTTTGAATCTATACGTAATAGGAAGATTTGGAAACATCTCAATTCTTCTAATCTTATCTCAGATCACCAGTATGGTTTTCGTAAGAAAGGCTCTTCTGGTGATCGTTTTTCCCTTCTTTCTGACTCTTGGTCCTCCGCTCTTCAGTATTTCGGTGAATCCTTTGCTGTGGCGCTGGACATATCGAAAGCCTTCGATAGAGTCTGGCACAAAACTTTGATTTCTAAACTTCCCTCTTTCGGTATCTATCCTTCTCTCTGAGATCTTCTCACTAATTTCCTTTCCTGTCGTTCTATAGCAGCTGTTGTAGACGGCCACCGATCTTTCTTTAAATCTATGAATAGTATTATTCCTCAAGGTTCTTTCCTATCTCCAACACTTTTTCGGTTTTTCATTAATGACCTTCACTCTATTACCTCATTACCTATCCACTCCTTCATTACTCCTTCCAATTTGGAAAACGTCCCGCCCAACAGCAGTTGATAGACTCGAGAAGGGTAGCCTTGGAGCAACTAACTTCTGATCTTTCACGTATTTTAAATTGGGGAAGAGAAAACATGGTTGTTTTCAATGCCTCAAAAACTCAGTTCTTCCATATCTCCACTCGACACAATCTTCCACACAACCAGATTTCTTCTTCGAAAACACACAACTCAAACCTTCTGTTCTTAATACTCTTTTCGTATCTTCTTCTCGAGATCTTTCACGTAAAGATCACATTACTTCTCTTTCTAAAGAAGCTTCTAAGAGGTTGGGTGTTCTGAGGCGCCTTCAGAATCACTTCACGCCACCCCAGTTGCTTGCTCTGTATAGGGGTGTTGTTCGCCCCTGTATGGAGTATGCGTCTCACATCTGGGGTGTTTCTACTCATATAGCTCTCCTTGAGAAGGTGGAGTCTAAGGCTTTTCGTCTCATCAACCCTCCTGCTCTTACTAACTCTCTTCAATCTCTTTCTGCCCTTCGAGTTGTTGCTTCACTCTCTCTTTACTATCGTTATTACAACGGACACTGCTCTTCTGAACTCTCTCGTCACATAACTCCTCCATTGAGAAAAGCTCGTGCGACACGCCTTTCTGCACAGTAATCCGTTCTATCTCCAACTTTCCGACCCCAGACTTAACCGCTACGTTCAATCTTACATATACTCTACTGGTATAGTCTGGAACACACTCCCTTCATCTGTTTTCCCAACTTCCTTTGACTTGCATACTTTCAAACGTCGTGTATCTGGACATGTTGGCCACCATCGACTAGGGTAGATTTTTCCAACTCCTATGAAATATGGTGGGCCTATGGCCTTTGCCCACCGGAAGAGACAAATATATATATATATATATATATATATATATATATATATATATATATATATATATATATATATATATATATATATATATATATATATATATATATATATATATATATATATATATATATATATATATATATATATATATATATATATATATATATATATATATATATATATATATATATATATATATATATATATATATATATATATATATATATATATATATATATATATATTATATATATATATATATATATTACGAGAAAATGCTTTTGGGATGACCTAAGATTATTAGATGCTATAATTGCAACGGTAATGAAACTTTGAACTTCCAATTTTAATTACTACCTAATAACAACTTTATATAATTTGCCTGTTTCACATTTAATCCCAAGGATGTAGACAGCAACTTCTTTTTTCTGTAAACCCTGTAATTCTTTGTCTGTTGCTTTTTCTATCCTTTTCTATGAGCACTTCATCTTACCCTTGGAAACCAATATCTTTGTAAGAACGTGTCATTTTCTTTCCCTCTCCTTATTAACCTTGTAATGCAAACAAGCAAATCACTTCCTTCCCCAAATTTAATTAAAAAAACGAGTTCTTTACTTTGAATACTTCATATTTCTCTTAATCTCTTCAAGAAGCTGATGCCGACTTCCTTCAATAAACGTGAAAAAAATAAATAAATAAAAAAAATATATAAAAAATAAAAAAAATAAAATAAAACCATGGATATTTCTTATATTCATCCATAATCTATTTTTCCCTTTTACCGATGAGTAAGTATTTATAATAAAAGTAATTTCTACAGATTTATCGGCACCTTTTCTGGTAAGGGTTCGCACAGAAAATGCTCTTGTAAACCTGACCAGTCCTGGAACATTGGAAGCAATCAATGCAACTGAAGGGGACAACATCAATATTACATGTTTTGCATTTGATTCTTTATACAATTTTGCTTACTTTAATTATTCAGGTATGTAAAAGTGTTTAACATAGTGATAGACATCTACTGAGATTTCGGATGTGATTTTTCATATTGTGCAAGTGTGAGAGCAGATAAAAAATTTGAATGCCATACGTTATGGGATTAAACCCGGAAGCGAATCATATATGTTATTTATTTATGCTAAATCATTATATTTTTGAACTCATTATTTTTATGTACTGTATCTGTGAATTAATATACAGTGTGAGTCGAGAGGAAATCACCAAACACCTGGAGTGTTTCTACACATACTGCAAATGTTTGACTAAAAAATAAAACTAAAAGTTGTAATTCGATTTTCATTTGTTTTCCAATTACAGCGTTCTAAAGGTTAAATTTTAAGCAGCCAATCAAGTAAACTAGCATATGGCAAACACTAAAAAATATCATTTGTCAACTAATCCATTTTTATTTGGGAATTATTTTGTGTTATAAAAGTGATAAAAGTTATAAACAATACCACACAGCTATTCAAATCTGAAATATGCGAATATTACATTGGCTTATGGTTTTGAAAAGGGTATGCTACAGCTGCTCTTGAGGAGTACCACCAACCATGTTTGTATTGTAATATTGTAGATCAAAACTCATTTATCAAAAGTTTCAACATAATATGTGCGACCAGTACATTATTCAGTGAGCAAATCACCTCATGAAGTAGAAGGAATATTTGATTTAGTGAAACAGAGTACTACGACTAGCTTATGAAGAATTACAGTTCAATTAAAATTCCTCAAAGAAGGGAGATCCGTACATTGCAATGAGAGTTCTTATATTCATACGTGTTCAGCACCTATATACAGGAGACAATGATAGACATATGCTATTTCGTTAATGGATAATCACTAATCGTCATTTGATTCAATACATATTTTTCACTGATGAAGCAATATGCATTCGCGACTGCATCGAAAATACCCGCAACTCTCATCGATGATCTAAGGAAAATACCCATGGACGGAAATAGTAGAAACAAGTTTTCAGCAACGGTTTCAATTCACTTTTGGTGTGAGATTGTTGATACTCACTAAATAGGTCTTTCATTATTAAAAATCTCCTAGTAGGAGAATGTTATTTGGAATTCTTGCAAAATGAGCTACAAGGTCTGTAAGATGATGTTCCTTTAAACATTAGAATTGCTAGGTTCTATCAACTATATGGAGCTCATCCACATTTTGCTCAAAATATCAAACAATACTGTATTTAAATGGTACTTTTCCTGAACGATGGGTTGGTCGAGCTAAGTCTGTTAGTTGACAGCTAAAGTTTGATAACTTACATCATTGGATTTTTGTTTACAGGGCTGGTTGAAAAGTGAAGCATTCAAATGTAAGGTGGACAATCGAGGTGTACTAATTCCTAATTCTTTAAATTTTGAATGCTGCAGCTCACATAATAAAAAGCGAGAAGGACTTAGGAAAGCAGCAAATACTATTCGAAGACTATCCAAAAAATTCATTGAGGTATTCTATTTGATAATTTATTGTAAAATAAATATACTTTTTAAATAAACTTGTGTTAGCTTACTTGAACATACAAAAATCTTTGAAACGCTGAAATTCGGCAGCAAATGAAAATCAGATTACAACTTTTGTGGTTTTTTAGTCGTATATTTATGTGTAGAATATACTCCGAGAGTTTAGTGCTTTCCTCCCGATTCAACCTGTTTATTCTTTTTTTTATGTATGTACGAATGCATTTATGCCTTTATGCGTAAGTACGTATTTATTTTTATTATTATTATTATTATTATTATTATTATTATTATTATTATTATTATTATTATTATTATTATTATTATTATTATTATTATTATTATTATTATTATTATTATTATTATTATTATTATTATTATTATTATTATTATTATTTTTATTATTATTATTATCATTATTATTATTATCATTACTATTATTATTGGCGTTATTAATTTTTGCAGGAAAAACTAATATATGCGACACAAAATTTTCTTTAGGAAGGTGTTTAAATATAACAAACATCTCCCTTAGAGAGGATTGGTTCTTCGAATGCATAGCCCAAGCTCGCGTCACGAACATCGTCGAGAAGATATCTTTCCGGATCGATGTCGTTGGTAATATTGTTTAATTTTATTGTGTTTCCTCAATAAAGGTAAAAAGAAGGTGACTAAGGTAAATTATAGGTAATAATTGTGGGAGATACAAGTAAACGTATGGTTAATTGTGGTTGTTAAACATAAAAAATAATGAAAAATAATAACATAATTAAAGAAATGGAAAATATATTGAAAGGTATAAAAAAAAAAGTAAATATAGAGACATAATATTATAACAGTATATTAATATAATATTATAACGGTACACTAAAAATAAGAACTATAATATATAATAATATATATATATATATATATATATATATATATATATATATATATATATATATATATATATATATATATATATATATATATATATATATATATATATATATATATATATATATATATATATCTCCAAAATAGAGCACATTCTCTCTTCTTCTCCTTTCTCTGAAATCATCATATTAGGTGATTTCAATGCTCACCACCGCCAATGGCTTTCATCTAGTTCTCATGATACAGCTGGTGAACGTGTCTTCCATTTCGCTATCCAAAACGACCTTGAGCAGTTGGTGCAACTCCCTACCCGTATCCCTGAACGTCCTGGAGATGAACCCAACATTCTAGACCTTTTATTAACTTCTAATCCTTCTCCTTATACTGTTAAACTCTTTCCTCCTCTGGGTTCCTCCGATCACCTTCTTATCTCCGCATCTTCTTCTATCTCTTCAAGTCTTCCAGAAGAAAGACCCACTTCTTTTGAAAGGAAAAGTTTTTGACATTTCGGTGCCGCAAGCTGGTCTGACTTGCGGTCGTACTTTTTCGATTTCCAGTGGAATGATAATTGCTTCCGTGGGAAGGGCCCCTCGGAGTGTGCAGAACGCATTACCAAGGTAATTCTCTCAGGCATGGAGGTGTACATTCCATATTCTTTCCCTTCTACTAAACCTAACAAACCTTGGTTTAACTCTGCTTGTTCTCGCTCTATTCGCCGCAGGGATGCTGCCTTCAGGGATGACCGTTGTCTTCAAACTCCAGAAACTTATGCTACTTATATTTCATCCCGGAATCGTTCAAAATCTATCCTTCGTAACACTAAAAACTCATTTCTCCGTAGAAAATGCAATAATCTTTCTGGTTCCTCTTCTTCACATTCTTTCTGGCATTTTGCAAAATATTTCAACTCTAACTTTGCTTCTTCCTCTTTCCCTCCTTTAATATCTTCCGACGGCACAACTGCTGTTTTGCCTTCTTCTAAAGCTGAACTCTTCACTCAAACTTTTGCCTCAAATTCAACCTTAGACGATTCCGGAGCTATTCCTCCTCCTTCAACCCCCTATAACTCAATTATGCCTAAAATTAGAATTTCTTCTAAAAAAGTCATTTCTGCTCTCTCTGAGCTTAATACTAAGAAGGCGTACGGTCCCGATGGTATTCCTCCTGTGGTTCTCAAAACTTGTGCTTCTGAGCTTGCACCCTGCCTCGGTAAACTTTTTCGTCTTTGTCTCTCTACTTCAACTTTCCCTTCTTGCTGGAAACGTGCGCTCATTTAGTCTGTGCCGAAGTAGGGGGACCCCTCTCAACCCTCCAACTACGGTCCTATTTCTTTGACCTCCGTTCTCTCTAAAGTTTTCGAATCTATCCTTAACAGGAAGATTTGGAAATATCTCAATTCTTCTAATCTTATCTCAGATCGCCAGTATGGCTTTCGTAAGAAACGCTCTTCGGGTGATCTTTTTTCCCTTCTCTCTGACTCTTGGTCCTCCGCTATTCGGCATTTCGGTGAATCTTTTGCTGTCGCGCTGGACACATCGAGAGCCTTCGATAGAGTCTGGCACAAAGCTTTGATTTCTAAACTTCCCTCTTTCGGTATCTATCCTTCTCACTGTGATTTTCTCGCTAATTTCCTTTCCGCTCGTTCTATAGGTGCTGTTGTAGACGGCCACCGTTCTTCCTTTAAATCTATCAATAGTGGTGTTCCACAGGGTTCTGTCCTATCCCCAACACTTTTTCTACTTTTCATTAATGATCTTCTCTCTATTACCTCATCTCCTATCCACTCCTATGCTGATGACTTCACCCTTCATTATTCCTTCCACTTTGAAAAAGTCCCACCCAACAGCAGTTGATAGACTCGAGAAGGGTAGCCTTGGAGCAACTAACCTCTGATTTTTCACTTATTTCAAATTGGGGCAGAGAAAACATGGTTGTTTTCAATGCCTCAAAAACTCATTTTCTTCATCTCTATACTTGACACAATCTTCCACACAACTATGATATCTTCTTCGAAAACACACAACTCAAGCCTTCATCTGTTCTTAATATTCATGGTGTTTCTTTTTCTCGTGATCTTTCTTGGAAAGATCACATTACTTCTCTTTCTAAACAAGCTTCTAAGAGGTTGGGTGTTCTGAGGTGCCTTCAGAATTACTTCACGCCACCCCAGTTGCTTGCTCTGTATAGGGGTGTTGTTCGCTTCTGTATGGAGTACGCTTCGTACATCTGGGGTGGTTCCTTACACACGGCTCTCCTAGAGAAGGTGGAGTCTAGGGCATTTCGTCTCATCAACTCTCCAGCTCTTACTAACTCTCTTCAATCTCTTTCTTCACGTCGAATTGTAGCGTCACTTTCTCTTTACTATAGCTATTACAACGGACACTGCTCTTCTGAACTCTCTTGTCGCATACCTCCTCCATTGAGAAGAGCTCGTGCGACACGCCTTTCTACCCAGTCCCATTCTTTCTCTGTCCAACTCTCCGACCCCAGACTTAACAGCTTTGCTCAGTCTTACATATGCTCTACTGGTAAAGTCTGGAACACACTCCCTTCATCTGTCTCTCAACTTTCTTTGACTTGCATACTTTCAAACGCCGTGTATCTGGACACGTCGGCCTCCATTGACCATGATTATAGATCCTTCCCAACTCCGGTGGAATTGGTAGGCCTCTGGCCTTTGCCCACTGGAGGAGGAATATATATATATATATATATATATATATATATATATATATATATATATATATATATATATATATATATATATATATATATATATATATATATATATATATATATATATATATATATATATATATATATATATATATATATATATATATATATATATATATATATATATATATATATATATATATATATATATATATATATATATATATATATATATATATATATATATATATATATATATTATATATAATTAGGTGGCCCTTAATTTTCAACTTTGAATTTTTTGCTTCCAACCACAAATCTTTTTCCATTATGAATAAAACTAACATATATAAAATCAACATTAATGTGGCCTTCAACAGCCTTAAAATTTGAAAATTTAAACATTTTTTTTGTTTTTGTTTTACATATATTATATATTATATATTATATATTTTATATATTAAATATTATATATTTTATTTATTATATATTATATATTACATATTTTATATATATATTTTTTTTGAAGCAAACGAAGACAAAATCGAAATATAATATTATTTTCGACATATTTCTGTCATATTACTACATTCAACAAGGATTAGCAAGGATATAGTGATTTTACCTCTGTTTTTAGGCTTGTTTTATTAGTATCTGCAAGCCTTTTTCTGTGTTCAACAACATTTGTAAATGTTTTCCTTTTTCATTTTTGTTTAAAAGGTTTTGGTAATCCTGTATTAGTATATCTCGTCTCAGCTGAATCGTTAACAACTACAATGATTCTCAATATCTCCAGCTCACGTTGGAAATTTTCATCATCTTGCCAGGTCGAGGGATTCTTTTTAATGAAATTTGTGTTGATTGCAAATCTTGAGAAGAATAATTTATATTCTTCTGCAATGAAATACGAAAAAACTTTCTCTTTTAAACTGTTGAGATCTTCAACTTTGACAATGTGTTGTTTTATTCGATTTTTATAAATATTAACTTTTATTTCATTGTAGCCATTTTTTTGCTTAATTTATATTGGTACATCATCATCAAAGAATGCGAATGCAGCGGTTTCTGGCGCTAAATACCATAAGTGGCTTGCAATTTCTTTTGCGCTAGAACTTCTAATATCTTGATCCAAATCCTTATACTCGATTAATATTATAAAAAATTGCAATCGTGTTATGAAGCTTTAAGACCTAGTGGTGCAATAAATCAAGCACTCAAATAGTGTGTGATAAGAAAAATACATATTCTTCTGATCAAATCGCTCTTTTTATGGTCAATGTAAACTGATCTTTGGCTCCCAGCTGCAGGAATTTGAAATGAGATTCCTCGTTGTGGAGAACTGCTGAGAAAGATCAATGCCAATTCTAATATTTCCAGATAATCATTTCTTTGCTTTCTTCTGACAACTTCTTTTCTAAAAATTTCAACATACTTCCACGGATATCCTCGATAACAACTTCTATCTCATAGCGGTATTTTTTCCTGCTTATTGTAAACCAAGTTTCCCTAAATCTTTTAAACAAATTTATATCCGGTCAAGAACTTGATCCCATTAATAGATTAAAATAACTTTCCAACACTAATTCAAAGATTTGATGTCGAGATGTTAGGTAGAGCAAATCCCGATCAAACATTCTCTCGGTATTTATATAGGCACCATTTACTCTGCCGGTGTTGCTTGCTGTTGTGTCAAAACACAGTGCCTCTATCTTTTGATCTGTATTCCAATTTGTAACTTCTTGAAAAACGGCTATAGCTTGCTCTTCTCCTGTAGATGCTGAAATTTCAAGGATTCCTAATAACTGTTCTTTGCCATTAAAAGTTACAAGTATTGCCATTCTATCTTAATTTTCTACAAGACATAATCCTGGAAGAAGTTCTCTATCCGATTTCCGAGGTCTATGTAAATAGCATTTCCATTCTTAGTTAGCTTCAGGTTGTTTTGAATCTTCAACGAAGTAGGTGCGTTACCTGTTTTATATAGTTTCTTCATTTATTTAATAATAAGTATTGCAATACATATATATATATATATATATATATATATATATATATATATATATATATATATATATATATATATATATATATATATCTCCTCCGGTGGGCAAAGGCCAGAGGCCTACTGAATTCCACCGGAGTTGGAAAAATTCTATTCAGTTCGATGTTGGTCGACGTGTCCAGGTACACGGCGCTTGAAAGTAGCAAGTCAAAGGAAATTGGGAAAACAGATGAAGGGAGTGTGTTCCAGACTTTACCAGTAGAGTATATGTAAGACTGGGTATAGCGGTTAATTCTGGGGTCAGCGAGTTGGACAGAGAAAGGATGAGAGTGTGTAGAAAGTCTTGTCGCACGAGTTCTTTTCAATGGAGGAGGTATGTGACGAGAGAGTTCAGAAGAACAGTGTCCGTTGTAATAGCGATATTAAAGAGAGAGTGACGCAACAATTCAACAGGAAGAAAGAGATTAGAGAAAGTTAGTAAGAGCAGAAGAGTTGATGAGACGAAAAGCCCTAGACTCCACTTTCTCAAGTAAAGCTGTACGAGTGGAGAAACCCTATATGTGTAAAGCATACTCCATACAGGGACGAACAACACCCCTATACAGAGCAAGGAACTTGGGTGGCGTGAAGTAATTCTGAAGGCGCCTCAGAACACCCAACCTCTTAGAAGCTTCTTTAGAAAGACAAGTAATGTGATCTTTCCAGGAAAGAACACGAGAAAATGAAACACCGAGAATATTAAGAATAGATGAAGGTTTAAGTTGTGTGTTTTCGAAAAAGATTTCATAGTTGTGTGGAAGATTATGTCGAGTAGAGAGATGGAGGAACTGAGTTTTTGAAGCATTGAAAACAACTATGTTTTCTCTACCCCAATTTGAAATATGTGAAAGATCAGAAGTTAGTTGCTTCAAATACTGCTAGGATAGATGTCTTTCAAACTGAAAGGAGTAATGAAGTGTGGAGTCATCAGCATAGGGTGGATAGGAGATGAAGCAATAGAAAGAATATCATTAATGAAAAGATGAAAAAGTGTTGGGAGAGAACAGAACCTTGAGGAACACCACTATTAATAGGTTTAAAAGATGACCGGTGGCCGTCTACAACAGCTGCTATAGAACGATCAGAAAGGAAATTAGAGAGAAGATCACAGAGGGAAAGATAGATGCCGAAAGAGGGGAGTTTGGAAATTAAGATTTGTGCTAAACCCTGTCGAAGACTTTCGATAAGTCTAGCGGGACAACAAAGGATTCACCGAAATTCCGAAGAGTGGAGGACCAAGAGTCAGAGAGAAGGGGAAGAAGATCACCAGTAGAGCGTTTCTTAAGAAAGATATACTTGCCATCAGAGCGAAGATTAGAAGAATTGAAATGTTTCCAAATTTTCCTTCGAAAACTTTATAGAGAACGGAGGTCAAAGAAATGGGATGGTATTTGGAGGGCTTAGAGGAATCCCCCTTCTTTGGCACAGGCTAAATGAGAGCACGTTTCCAGCAAGAATGGAAGGTTGATGTAGAAAGGCAAAGGCGAAATAGTTTACCAAGGCAGGGTGAAAGCTCGGAAGCACAAATTTTGAGAACCACAGGAGGAATACCATCAGGACCGTACGCCTTCTTTGTATTAAGCTCAGAGATAGCAGAAATAACGTCTTTAGAAGAAATTATAATTTTTGGCATAAATGAGTTGGAGGGAGTTGAAGGAGGAGGAATAATTCAGGAATCGTCTAAGGTTGAATTAGCGACAAAAGTTTGAGCGAAGAGTTCAGCTTTAGAAGAAGGTAAAACAGCAGTTGTGCTGTCGGAAGATACAAAAGGAGGGAAAGAGGAAGAAGCTAAGTTAGAGTTGACATTTTTTTGTAAAATGCCTGAATGAACGTTACGAAGAGGAACCAGAAAAAT